>VXBT01008393.1:346638-367809 GCA_013400235.1 Oriolus oriolus | reverse complement strand
TTTTTTCCTTTTTCTTAAACTGTATAGGAAATGAGAGAAGAGTGTGATGTCTTTTTTACTGATGTTAAGTTCGGCTTGTGGATGAAAGCTGGCCCAGGTTTCAGCTTTCACAGCAGGTTTGAGAAGTCTGTATCTCATGCTATTAAAAGTGACTGAATCTTGGAGGTTTATCTCAATTTCACATAAATTTGAATAACCCAGAAATTTAAATTAAGTTGCAACAAAAATTTAAAGAGGCTTTTGATTCATGGGTAGTTCTGTTTATAGAGTCACTTCCAAGCAGATTCCAGCTCAAGTTGTTCAACAGTCATTTAGTAAGTTGTTTTTAAGAGATTCTCCCTGCTTGTTTCCTGGTTAATAATTGTCTTTCCAGTGGAGAGAAGCCCCAGCTGAGGATACTGTGGACCCACAAGTAGAGCCATAGTATTTGAGGGCATTCAGACCTAGACTTCTGTCCTGGCTCATATGCAGAACAGAGATCTAGATTTGAATCTCAAATCCAGACCAAATCCAGAAGTCCTGAGGTGCCCATATTTATGGTTTGGATTTGTACTGAAGTTCAGTTTTACAGGAACAGTAAATGAACTAAAGCATGGAAGTGAAGCATTACCAAAATCAACTTTCAGGAAGCCACTATGAGCTCTTTCAGTGAACGGAGCCAAAAAAAGAAGATGCATTTTAAACTACCATCACCTTTCACCTCTTTTATCCATCACATTCCTATATAATTCTCTGATAATCTCTCTAAACTTATAGATGACTCAAAAATAATATTTGGTAAGCATAGTCATATTCTTTTCATCAATATTTTATTTTGAAACATGGTAAAGAGTTGTGTTGCACAATGAAAAACGTCTCTCTCTAAACATCATTTTCTAATGGGCTTTTTTATGTCCCATAAAATCTGCTAATTTTTACTTGTCCTCTCTTGTCAATGAAACAAACTATTATTTCTTTCTGCAGAACCAAACTGCAAACAAGAATGTCTGGAATATCAAGAGTAATGATGTACAAAGTCCCTTCTGGCCCCAGCTTCTATTGAAAAATAATTGGATGAATTGGTGATGCTTACATTTCATCTGGCCTGCCACTGTGAGTAATTCCATGGTGCCTTCTTGGCCAAAGTTCAGCCATTTAAGCACTTGGTGAAAATCTGTTTGGATGGACTCGGGGTAGGAACTTGACAGATAACAGCCAAGTAAGAGTGAAAGCTCTTTGGAACCGTTCTGCATATGTTGTCACAGCATCTAACCCTGTGCAAGCGGCATCCTGGTTGTGACTTCAAGTTTCTGCCACAGTGTGAATAACAAATGATGGGGATGTTAACCATAAAAGTCAAGCTGGCCTGCATACAAGCTGCAGTGTGATGGGCAAGGGAATTCAGATGGTGGAATAGGCCCTTGTGTGGTATAAATTATTGTGGTACCATGTGATGCCAGTGGAGTTATGATTTACCCAAAGAACTGCCTCTTTGCCGTGCCAAGAAATCATTATATGGGCTGTCACCTCTCAGAATGGATTAATGAACCAGAACAAAATAGATGCCAGCTTGCCAATGCTCTTATTGGGGTCATAATTTGCTACAAAATTTTAATAGGAAACAATTCATAGAAAAATGATGTTTTTTCTTCCAAATATCTCAGACAGTAATTCTAAAACATGTGTGTGGGGTTTTTTTGTCTTTTAGTTCATTTGTTTTCAGTGACTTTTTATTCTGTTCCTTTTCCTGCCTTATTGTTGATGGGTTTGGGAAGGTTTTGTCAGATTTTCCCAGACTTGTAGATCATCAGGGAAGAAAGGGATTTGGGAGAGGACAGGTGCTCCATGGAGGTGGTCTCAGTGAGCTGAGACCAGGGAGTGGGGCTGATTCATGCTGTGAGGTGGGGACTGCAGGGATCCCTGGTGGGGTTGCTGCTCCAAGTCCCTTTGCACAGCCAGCTCTTGTGCTGATTTCTCCTGGGTCTGGGCAGTCCAGGCTGCAGCCTGGGAGAGGGAATCACAAACAGCAGCAGTTCTCCTTGTTTCCTCTTAAGCAGGCACTTATTTCCATGCGAATAGCTGCATTTGAACAAACATTTTTTTTTTCTCTTTGGTAGCTCAGAGTTTGTTTATTTTTTAACAAACCCTCCCATAACGAAGTATCCCATGGTGACAGCACATCAGCCAACAAGTGCACCCCTCAAGGGCTGTGAGGCATGAAACTTTGCCTGTTCATGCCTAAGGTGTGCATGCAAGGCTGACAGACACAGCCTGGTATGTGCTTTCTCAGGGCAGACTGAAAAGGTAGGGGCTTGACTTCACCCTGGCAGTGGGGTAACTGCAGAGAGGGAAGTGGGAGGACTGGAAAGGATAAGTCTTGTCTGCAGTGGAGCCTTCTCAGACAGCCCCATGACTTCATATGAACTTGTCACACGCCGAGTCATTATTTTGGACAGGAACGCAGCCTAGGCAAAGTTGTGGTCTGAGCTGAGACACTGCTGCAACACATGCAAATGGGTATATGAACTTTTCTCTCTACCCAAATAAATGAATACATAAAACCAACACACACACACAAACTGTAAACCCCAATGATTCAGACAGGGTAATGCAGGAATTAACTGGAAGGATCTCTGGTCACTTTATGGTGCTCCTCATCATGCACATGAATTCAAATGACTTTCCTGTTCTGGTAATTTCTAACATAGAGGAGAACTCACACTCCAGCTGACTTCAAATGCAATAGAATCATAAAATGCCAGGCTGGAAAGGACCTCAAGGATCGCTGGTCTAACCTCTCTGGGTAAAAGCACAGTCTAGACAAGATAGCCCAGCAGCCTCTCCAGCTGCATCTTAAAAGTGTCCAATTCACCACTTCCCCAGGCAGATCATTCCAATGGCAGATTTCTCACATTGTAAAAATTTTTATCTTGTTTGCAATCAAAATGTCTTTGGGAGTAACTTGTACCCATTGCCCCCTGTCTTTTCCATGTGGAAAATGGAGTTCTCATCTTCTCTGCAGCCATCCTTTAAATACTGGAACAAAATACACAATGGGTGCTTCCTTTCAGTAATGTACTGCATTCTGACTGGCTGAGATTCTGTCCTTTCTTCATAAAGCATCTCTTATTTCCTTCACTTTGTTGTAAAAACACTTCCTGGAAAAGGCTCTTTCCCTGCAAGTGGTCTATGGACACCTTCCAGATAATAATCTGGGAAGCATCTTGGGATTTCCTCAAATCTCATACTTAGATGGATTTCTACAAGGGTCTGAGGGATTGGGGATGATCTTTTCCTCAGGAAGAGACAAAACAGGGTGACTGCAAGGGCTGACCTATTTGGTGCTGAGGTGTCCTCCCAGAGGAGGAGGCAGTCCCACTGTTAGAAGACAGGGTGTAGAAGGATGTATAAAGGTAGCAGCCAGGTGGTTTATGCTCTTGTTTATTCTGTATGGGAGCTGTAAAGAAATGGGATAGTGTGTCTTGGCACACGATGAATAAGGAAGCTGAAAATGTGATTTTGGGGTGGGGAAAGAGCTCGCAACAATGAGGTTGTAAAAGCAACTCCCATAAAATATATCTTGGTCAAGTTCAGTTCTGCTTTTTGTGAAATTAGAGAGAGCTGATCTTACAAAAACAAGTGCTTGTTGAGGTTGCTGTTGTATGGAATTGGCGTGTGCTGTTTTTCTAGCAGACTCTCTTCACTGTCATCAGAGTGCAATTTCTCTAGAGTCGCTGTGGGATGCAGCAGATTTCTTGGAAAAGAAGGCTGTGTTGACACCCACAGGCTAGTAATGTTTTCACAAGAAGGAACATGACTTTACATTTGACTCTCTTGAAAAGAGATTAGCAACACTGTGATTTATAAGAATTGCCAGGATTTGAGGTTGCTTTTTCTCCCCTCTCTCTGAATCTAAGCTCCAGCAGGTAGGTGTTAAGTGAGTGAAGCATTTCTGGCAAGATTTATGTGCCCATACAGTAGAATGGGAGTGAAATCTGACAGTCTAAAGGAGGGGGAGCAACTGACAAATAGAGGGGGTGGAAAAGGCAGATTGGCTTGGATTTTTTCTTTCCTTTTCCTTTGCAGTCAAAACCCTTTGAGACTCCTCACTCTTAGGTTGAAAATTTCCTTTGCACAGACATTTCCCTCCCTTGTCCTTTTGTTCTAGCAGTAAATATGGGTCCACAACATGTACATGGAAAGCAGGCACAGCCAAGGCTAAATCTCCCTGAAATAATGTCTTTCCTAGAAACAGATGACAAGCATTTTCCCTAGAAATGAGATACCTCCAATGATGAAGTTCTCTTACCAGAAAGAAGCCCTTTCTCACCATGGAGTCTCACAGTTAAGTAAACAGTACCAACAGACAGTGTGTCCTCATACAGGAGGGTGTTCCAGCCTAAATAGCAACAAAAGCCTCTGCTTTTCAGAAAGATGTACCATCCTGTTTGGTTGTGTGGATCAAATGGGTGCTGAACAGCACATGACTGCTTTTGCAGGACCATGGTGGTCAGCAGTCCCAGGACTTCTTGGCTGTTAGATGGGCGGCAATCTAGAGGTGTAAGATAGTTGATATAGTCTGTAAAATGCCCAGAAGCTCAACACTTGATGAATAACAGATTACAAAAACCAAAATGAGCGGGAATGGTTCCATTAGCCCCATGATTCCTACTGAGCAATACTACAGGAATACAAAATAGGGACATAGTTCAGATAATAATGGCATTCTTCTGTCTGCAAAAAGGAACATTTTCAAAGACTAAACTACTGAATATATATTTAAGTATCAGAATTTAATCTTATGTTTATTTCTGAAATTGCATCTGAAAGACATATCCTGAGCCATGGGTGAAAACAGAGGGGAAAAAAAGCCACACTTGTTAACTGAGTCTTGCTTTTATAGCCCATGGCAAAACAGACACATGGGTAATGCACAATGTGTTATCTGAACAAAATCCAAATGTGCAGTTGTGCCTATGTTCTAACAAATTTGGAGTGTCCATCAGCCACAGAAACCCATCACCTCACTCATCAGAAATTTTATATATACAAAGGACTTCAGAGGAAACACTGACTCATGTGGTCTCTTTTCCGACGGAGGTACATCACGAAGAAATTTGCTACCAGTCCTAAGAAAAACACAGCTACAGCCTGTGTGTTTGTGAGGGGACTGGAGTGACCTCCTGCTTGCGGCTACTTCTGAGAAAAACAGTGAGTACAACTCCTCTGGAATCTTCTGCAGTTCTCCTCCTCTGTGACGACCTCAGCTTTTGAAAACATCCTGCTCCTCAGTGGGAACAACTTGAGACTTTTTGAAGCTTCACAGGAAAATGAGAAAGACTAAAACAAAATTGTGGTTTTCCTGAACTGCCAGTTACCTAAGGATTAAGCACTGATGGGAAATGGAGAAGATATCAGGACCAAGTTCTGATAACACTGACTGGTCACGTAATAAAACATCATCAGTGAGAGGCCATGAACTTGCTCCATCCTAAGAGATGATTGCTGTTATGGCACTGTGGAGGATAGTGGGGCCAGGTTCAGATGCCTATGTAGCCAAAAAGCTCAGTTTTGGTATGTCAGTGACCTAATCACTGGTGTCTTGGCTAAGCTGAGCTGTCCTCCTTCTTTGGATGCAAACACTTTTTCTGATGAAAGCCTAAGCAAAAACTGGTTTGTTTCTAAAAAAGATTTATGTTCTAACAAATCAACATCTTCCAATAAAAAAAAGTGTGTATCACTGGAAAATTCCCATTTAGCACTACTGATGAGTAAAAGTTTTGCTTTACAGATGGAGTTAATAATAGTTTATAAGCTAAAGTGAAAAGGATTTTGGGTGAGCTTCCTAAAGAGGAAGTGAGTCACTGTCTCGGCAGGAAAGTGTTCCAGATAGGCAGGGCTGGACAAGTTACAAAACACCCCCCAACTGTGTGGAGTCACAGGGAGTGGACAAGGGATTATTGCATCCCAGACTGCAGAAAGCCAGTAATTAGTAGGGGGCCTTGAATACCCCCCAAGCCATGTGTCTTTAGGTATGGTCTTCTCCCATCTCCCAGGCTCCGAGCAGCTAAACTGAGTCATCCCAGGGAAGGCGTAATAGCTAAGGAAGAAGCAGGTGTTGCAGATGGGTGGGTGATTCAGTGGATGGTGTTATTCCTACTGAGTCAATGCTAAAGCAGTTTGTAAGCAGGAAGTTGGGGACACTGAGCACAAGATCTGCTTTCTAAATCCAGTGACATTAAAGGAGTCTGCGGTTCCCTCAGTATGCTTTCCACAGGGTGAGTTGCTTTTAGTTGTTCTTGGGCACAGCATTTTCAAAAGCAAAAGCCAGAGAGGCATTTTTAAGGTGTCTGTCAGTGGGATTTGCAATGTTGAGAGTCCAGGTCAGTTTTGATTGTGGTATTTCAACATTAGGAAGGCATTTTTGGAAAGCAGAGTCCTATATTCTTGTGACTGACTTTGCAACCCTCCCACTGGTTCCTGGAGTGTCTGGGTTGAACCTTTACATGGAATTCATTTTAATGAGAGGTCTGTATGTTTTGTATTTGGCAGAGCACCAGGAATGGTGCTGGCACTCCTCAGGTGTACTTAGTGACCATGAAAAGCAAGTTCTCCATGGCCATCGTGTCCTTTGAGGTACCAATATTGTCTTACAGAAGAAAGGTGGAGCTGCTGCATCTCCTCTGACTTGCTTAACTCATTGAAAATTTTAGAGAACATGTCCTGTAATGTTCCAAAGTTCTCGAGTAATTCAACTTTCCAGAGAAGAGATAGTATTTCACTTCCTCCGTGTATGTACACAAGTCAAAATTGCACACATTGTACAGCACAGAGGAGGAGATTTAGATCTTCGAAGTCACTGCTGTTCCCCGTGTTCTTTTTGCATTTGGGTGTCTCTTTTCTCTTGCTGGAAGCATTACAGGTTTGGAAGGTGGGTTATTTTTTCTTCCACTCTTCAGTAATTCAGCACCCAGTCCTTCAGTTTCCTTTTATTCCATGGTTTTTCCACTCGGTTCTTTCTTTAAAATTTGATAGCATCTTTCCCTCCAGTGAACAAGAGGTAAAGTGACAATATAATTACTGAATCCCGTGAGAACAGCCACAAGGTCTGGTCCGTGTGGTGCCTGGGAGGATGGAGATACTTCTGTGCATCTCTGCAGTGTGATGAGATGGTCCTAAGATCTGGGTTGGCAGAGGTGGGCTTCCAATTTCTTGTGCAGAGTGCAATTTCTGGCGAGACCACACTTTCTGGGGACACAAACTAACTTAGCCAACCATTCCCTCTGAGGCTGAGGAAAATGGAATGCCCAACTTTCTTTAACTCATGCTTGACATTCGTACTTACTGTTTTCCAGCTATTTTATCAAGCAGTGCTCTTGGGTTTTATTGGCTGAGCTTTTCATCCACTTCTCTGCCATCCTCCTTCACTGAGGTCTGGGTGCCCACAGGAGCTCAGTGGAGCAAGAGTCAGAGAGCAGATTTCAGATGGGCTTCATTTCTTGAGTGCATTAATGACATACACTTACTGTTTTTTGCTTATTATTGTTTTTTCTAAATAGCTATTTTTGCTCTTAAAGGATTTAATTTTTTTACCAAGAACAAAATCATCCAAATTGTTATGTAGGGAAAACTCACATCACAAGATAACAGGGTAAATCTTGGTGTTACGTTTCTTTTAAAAATTATATCGTTTTTGAAAACCATCCTGTTTCTAAAGCTGAAATGCTATAAACTCCACTGTTTAAGCACTGGCCTGAATGCATTTGCCTCACTACCTTTACGCTTTTTCTTTGCATAGGAAATTTGTTCAGCATTATGGAGAATATCTGTGTCAAAGCCTGAAACAAAACCAGTTTCTCCTGAAGGCTTTGGTCACAGCACCACCCATCTGCTGCACACACAGCAGCCACATCCCAGTCCAGCCCAGTGCCCATAAAAATAATAGTGATGAGAGCAGCTAAAGCAGAGGGACTATCAGGATCCAGAACCTTCCCACTACCTTTTGCTTCATCATTTTCATCAAAGCCTTTCTTTCCTAAATAAGGATACACTACATTTTTATTTCTAGAGAAGAATTGAGGCAAAATCCACAACATTAAATAGGAATTAAGTTCAGTTACATCTTCCCCATCTCCTTATGAGATGCAAGTCAAACCTCAGATGGGATGCCATCTCCTTCACTCCTTGCTCTCTTCCTAAACAAATCCAGAGTTGAATGACTTGGCTTGAATTCACAACAGTTATTATTCAGAGAATAAAGTGAAGAGTAACAGCATGCATCAATTAATTTTTCCTCATCCACATCCCAGCACTGTTTTCCAGAGTGAAAGCAAGGAATACAATCTCTGCTTTCATAAGGCTGCTCTGTGGTAAAAGTGTTCCACAATTGCTTCCTACTGAGTTTAGCCCCAGTTTCTTTACTGAACACCTTTACTAGCCAGGTACAATGAGCAGAGCTGTCACTGAGAATCAGACAGGAAAGTAAACTCTAGTGAAGTGATAAATCATTATTTTTAATGCTTGTAGAAATGTCACGATTCCCTTAAAATGTCAATAATTTTATACGTCTTTTTGTTACAGGCCAGGAATTAAAATATTCAGGAAAAAAAAAAAGATAAAACTACTATTATTTTGTACTACATATTTGTCTGCTGGACTTGACAATCTGTTTTCTGATGTCCTAGCTTTCAAGCCCTTTGAACCACTGGAAACACTGCTGGAGAGTTGGAAGAAAGCAAATAAGGCAATGATTGAAAAAATACAGAAGAACCAGGCTGATCATTGCTATATTTTTTACTTTAAACCACAGTGACACAAACAGTAAACAAAAGCCCTATGAGCACCCTGAGTCCGCAGTAAAAAGAAGATAGATTTTGTTGTTCCCAGAGCAGGGAGCAGCTTTAGGTCTTGGATCAGAAATGTCCAGCACAGTGGGGCTCCGACCCTGACTCTGCATCTCTTTAATGCTGTGACAATGTGGATATAAAAACCTGTCTCCTAAACAGGTAACTGCACCAGGGCTGGTGAGAAAGAAATGTCCTCAAAAGCAGGTTCTCTCCCGTGTTCCCATCCCCAGAGAGAATCAGTGACCCGCAACTTTTACCTGGATTTCTCATGGAAGTTCAAAGAAATGGTTCTCATTTCCCAGGCCCTAAAAAGCAGCTCCTTGTGGACAGCACAGGGAAGTTGTGCTACAGATTTCCAGAGAAGAGGTGTGGCCCTGGGGAGAGCCTCAGGAATAGACACCCCTCTTTTGGATGTCTGGACTAAGCCAGACTCCAAGACCTCTTCTGCAGTGCTGTGTCTGCTTTGGCATCCTCTTCAAAATGAATGTGACCAACCAGAGAGAGTTCAGAAAGCCTTGGATATGTGGAAAAATTTGCTTCACAAAGGCAGAGTTGAAGCTCCGTGTGTTTAACTTACTGATGAAGTCAGCAGATGGCTTGCTCATAGTTTATTAGCTCTTATGTTAAGAGAAGGTATTTGATAGTGAAAGCTGATGTAAGCAAGGCTGGACTTTTTTTTTTCCTTGAGGAACAGATTTTACTTTAAACAGAAGTTACTTGGCTCAGGAGAGTTCATTCACATAAGAGGGAAAAGCAATTCCCTCGGGGGTATTAGGGGATTGAGCGGGTGAAAAACTGCAGATGATTGTGATGGTAACTCCTGGCCTTGAAACTTGACTGTTCCATAAAACTTCTGGGTGGAGGGATCATAACAGAATGCACCACGGGATTTGAGAGATGTGTATAAAATCCTACCTCAGCATTCTCTCTGTGTGTCTGGAACAAGCACTGTGCTGTCCCACGCATTCAGATCTGGCTTACGAACGTTAAACTCGTCATAAAGCTAAATGACAAAGTAACAGAGCACAGGAGGGATGGCTGGTGATGTGTAAAGGGTATCTGAGATCCTTACAAAGGATTGTGAGCAGGAGATAAACAACTCACTTCTTAATCACAGTGTGGCACACTCAGAGGAAAGGCAAATGTCACTGCAGAATAACAAGTCATCTGATGGCACAAAATAACCTGCTTGTAGGGCTTTCAAAGGTTAGTTCAAAGCTTGCAGTCAGAATGTTATCAGGATCTCCAGTTTCAATATTTGTGTTAAGCCATGATGTTAAAAAAAAAAAGGTCAAAACATTTTTAAGGTGGAGTTTGAGCAGGTTTTTGAAGATAATTCTGGGGTGTAGTCACCTGTGGAGCCACCTGAGAAGGGAGACTGGAATGGTGATTCAGAGGTCTTTTCCCATTCCATACCTCTACAATGAAACAAATTGAATAAAGAGGATTATAATGCAAGTGTGCAGCAAGCTGACAGAAAGATGTGCCAAACCCCAAGCTTTTACAAGAACTGAAGCTAATCTGTGTTCCTGTGTTTTCTCCCTGTCTGTGCAAACTGGAGTTACAATTTGTAGGCTGAGCAGCAGTGATTTCACAGTGCTCCCCAGCTGGAAGGAGCTCAGAAGGTCAGACCCGTGAATGGGGCAGTGCCACCCCCCTGTTGTACCTGCTGGCTGCCCCCCAAACATTGAGGATCTCAAGTCCTGTGTCCAGTTCTGGGCCCCCCCACTTCAAGAAGGACATTTTGGTGCTGGAGGGAGTCCAGAGAAAGGCAGTGAAGCTGGTGAAGGGTCTGGAGGACAAGTCCTGAGGGAGCTGGTGGTGTTTAGCCTGGAGAAAAGGAGGCTCAGGAGAGACCTTGTCATTCTCTACAGCCCCCTGAAAGGAGGTGGTGGCCAGGAGGGGGTTGGTCTCTTCTCCCAGGTAACAAGTGTCAGGACAAGAGACATGGTCTTAAACAGTGCCAGGGGAGATTTAGGTTGGACATTAGGAGGAATTTTTTCACAGAAAGGGTGATTAAACATTGGAATGGGCTGCCCAGGGAGGTGGTGCAGTCACTGTCCCTGGAGGTGTTCAAGGAAAGACTGGACGTGGCACTCAGTGCCAAGGTCTGGTTGACACGGTGGCGGTCAGTCAAAGGTTGGACTTGATGATCCCAGAGGTCTTTTCCAACCTAAATGATTCTGTGATCACTTTGATCCTTATCACTCTCTAGAGATCATTGTAACGGGCTGTCACTGAAATATCACAGAACATTTTGGGCTGTAAGGGAGTGTTTCAGAGGAATTGTTAGCGGTCCATGGTCATGCCCAGTACTCCTGCTGCCAGGCCTTTAACCAGTCCACAGATGAAACCCCATATATTAAGATATAATATTTTAAGTGAAGTCTCAGAATACTCCACTAAGTATTTTCCACAGTTGCCAGAGTTATTAAATTTCTGCTTTGTAGGAATTCTGAAAGTCTTTTTGTTTTAAATGTGAACAGTTTCAAGTGGCAAAATTCCCTTTGGTTTTCAGCCAGCTCAGTAAGGCAACAGCACTGGCTCAGAGAAAGGGGAAGGCAGGTCACCTTGAGAAGTGAGAGACTTTATGCTACTTCTCTCACTTACTGGTACTTTCTTCCTTAAACCTGAGGATTTTTGCAGATGGAGAAGAGACAGGTCTTCCCTGCAATATCTCAGTTCCCCAGTTCTGTATCCGTAAGTCCATGAGCTGTCCAGTGGCTGCTAGCAGTTCTTCCCTCATCCCACTAAAAGAGACAACATTTAGGATCACTCCAGTTCGTTTCCAGGAGGATGCTGTTTTGACACTGATACTTGGAGACAAATATTTATTTGGGGCAACCCTGTTTATTTATCCTGCTTTGTTTTTCTTCCTGGACCAGTGGGAACAATCAACAAGTTCATTTCCTTGCTGGGAAATGGTGGCTGGACTTGTCAGTCAGCTCTCTAACCAAAAGAAGTTT
Organism: Oriolus oriolus; assembly: GCA_013400235.1. Taxonomy (NCBI): domain Eukaryota; kingdom Metazoa; phylum Chordata; class Aves; order Passeriformes; family Corvidae; genus Oriolus; species Oriolus oriolus. The sequence continues at coordinate 356,018 of VXBT01008393.1, read as the reverse complement.
TGGGTTCTGGTTTCTACGCAGGGCCACATTTTTTTTCACTGTATGACTGCTTTCTCCTTATTTCAACTCTCTGGCTGATTTTTAATAAACCTGCAGTCAAGCAGCACTCCAATGTCTGGATCTGCCCCTTATCTCCAAGGAAATCCCATGGGACACATCTCATGACATGTGGTCAGTGGCTTGGGGATGGTCACCCATCATCAAAGAAAGAAAACTGTTTCATTATTGAATGTAGCATCCTTAGCTCAGCATCAGCTTTTACAAAGCCTGTGATTTATAGCAGTTGAACAGTGTAACAGCCTCTCTTGGCAGATAATGTTTACATATTGCCCAACCTTGCCTAATTTCTATGTACATTTCAAAGATTATTGGTTAAAATGGTCAAAGGTACCATTACCATAAAACATCACATGCTTTATGCTAGAAAGTTGTGATCTTCAGTTTAGACAGAGGTTCACATGTCTGCACAGGCAAAGGAAAGGGATAACTTTTCTTTTAATGTAAAGCCTGTGTAATTCAAGAACTGAAGAGAAAGAAGTCTATCAAAATAAAGGTTATTGTGTAAATAGAGCTGAGAGAAAAAAAAAAAAACATCTTGAAAGAAATGTGATGTTTACATGGCACATTTAGGAAAAGCTCTTTCTCATTTCCAGGTCATTTTAATTGTAAGAGGGCACCTGTTTGTTGAACCGTATGGCTTGCAGATTCTTGGGAGGTATAAAGATCACAGATTATGGCTTTGGCTACTGTTCAGCATATGAAATCAAGGAGAGGAGGAATTTAACAAGTCTGAGAGTGTTGTAAAAGCTGTCACCCAGCAGTGGTAGCGTTGGGAGTACCAGTAGGCCTTGTGCAGCTTTGGCACTTGGTTTGCTACGTGCGTAGTCTCTGCAGTGGCCCCTTGATGAAATCAGAAGCGACAGTGCTTGGCCTCCTCGAGCCCATCAGCACAGGGACAGTGGGAACAGCCACTGGAACAAGTGGTGGGAGTGTCTGAGGGTGAGCAGTGTGTTAAAATCACTCAAAGGGTCTTTGATTTAAGGGCTGCAGTGCCTCGGTGCTCTAGGGAGTGGATCTGGCTCTAGACAGAGAGGAAAAGTAGCAAAAGAAGAGACCAGAAAGTGCAAACCAGAATTTTTGAAAAACACTTGTTTTACCCCGCCTTTGTTAAAAATTAAAACAAATACCCACCAGCTGAAAAATTATATTGAATAATTGCACTTCAGATACCGTGCCAACAAAACACACATGGGCCGTGGTGATAAAACATTTTCTCCCAGTGGAACAAATCACTTATCAGGCTATGATACAAAGTAAGGAAACATTTCAGTACAAGTGAACTTTAGCTTCACAATAGCTGCAATAAGGGAATGCTGACTTTCAGCTGCCTTATTTGGAGGAGAACTATCCAGACCTACCCACAGCCTTTACTTATCTGCTACTGTGTAATTTTTAATGTCATATTTGCTTATACGTGCCCCATAATTATTTTCCACTGGAGACATGTACAGCTACTATTTTGCTGCCTCACATGTTTCCTTTTAAATTTTCTTCTCCCTCTTTTCTCAGCCACTTTGTCTCTCACTTTCTTTCCATACCATGGCCATTTCCTCTCTTTCATTCATTTTTATATTATTTCTCCCCTTTCTTTTGTCTCTTTTTCCTTTCCCATCTTTCACATTCTGAGTGTGACACAAAGCCCATAGACTGTCATTTTCGCTTTTCCCTATTTCCTCCTCCATAATGTTTTCGTCAAACTTGAGAAGAGAGGGAAAAATTTGGAGGAGTTTTTCATTTATCCTGAGCTCTCTAGTCTTCTCTATGCCCTTTCTCCATGTGAGGAAACTAGCAGCTTGTCCAGGAGAGGTTATTAGAGCCACATCTGTAATGAGCTTTGGGGTGCTGGGAACTTGGAACAAGGCACGAGGCTGTGATGCAAAGTAGTGGTCAAAAATAGCACCTAAATTTTTCATGACCCTGATATGAAAAGGGAGCTGAGATTCCCCTAAGAATCACAATTAAGCTGATTTGAAAAGCATTGTGAAAAAGGAGGCTGCAAAGGTGGTGTAACAGAAAGGTCTCGCTGTGAGGTCGAGGCGTTTGTTCACAGTGAGTTATTCCAAGGGCTGCTTCTGCCTGTTGCTGATGACACTTTTTTTTTTTCCTTCACCACAGATAGTCTTAAAATATGGGTATTTAACTCTCATGAAAGTGAAAAAAAAGAAAGAAAAGGAAAACAAAGCAGTCCTCCAAGCTCAGCAGGTGATACCACATTGGTATTATCTAGAGTTTTCCCTCATTTGTCATCTGGGTTTTTTTGTTTGTTTGTTTTTAGAAATAATGGAGAAATGAAGGGAATCTCCAAATTCCACCCTAGGAGAGATACTTTTTATGTTCAATACATAATTTGCATATTATTCTTCATACTTGGAAGACATCCCTGACTTACCAGGAGGTAAAGCAATCCCAAAAACACCACTCTGCACTTGTATTAAGGAGACTGGGGGACACCACACGTGTTTCAGCAGTTGGATGTGTGCAAAACAACTAATTTTGCAGGAAAAGGGTGCATCAGCTCTGCTTACATACAATGCCTATTTTGTGTGAACGTTTCATGACTAGAGAGAACTTGTAGGTGCAGAAAGTCTATTGACACTACTTAGCCTAAGCCAAGACTGTTGCATTTTTCTTTCCTCTCCTTAGCAAAGAAAAGGGGTTGTAACGTAGCAGGCTGCTCCTTGTTGGAAGCAGCAAGTAGTGCCACGTATGACCTTTTGTTGCTTTGACACGCTACCTTATAAGCTGGTAGCTTTAAGAAATGCAAGGCAGAAAAATTTAATCTCCTGGAACATGATGTAAAGCCATTTAATTATTTTCAAGGCATTCCTCGAGAATGACTGGGTTTGCTGCTTGAAGTGGGGCGTGTGCGTGTGACTGAAGGTTTGCACTTCACCAAAAAAGGCCTCCCGGGTGTCCCGGGGTTGTTCAATCAGGCTGTTTCCTGGGCTGGCCTGCAAACTCTGGGCACTTGGAGATCATGGATGCTTTCCAACCAGGCTGCCAATTTTCAGACAAGGCTGGGTAATTCTCAGGCTCACCCACTCCTGCCCACGAGCTGCAGTTTCTGTGCCCCTGACAGCACAGTGCTTTTCTTTGGCTGTGCTCCCACCAAGCACCCACAGCATGACTCCAGCCCTGCCACTGCAAAAGATGCACGCTCCTGAGTATTAAGGATGGGTGAGAGATGGATTTTTTTTTTTTGGTCTACAAGGCAAGCAGTGGGTTTGAAAAATTCCTTCTCAAAATGGAAAAAATGCACTGATTTTTTTTTCCCGAATTTCCTATGACACTAAACCAAACCCATCCCAAACACTCTTAAAAACCCTTTTTGAACTGCTCTCAAGGTTTCATTTTGATAAAACCTCAACATCTCATTCTTACTCCACCTTGAAAAATATTTTTTTTCATGTACTATAAAATGAAAGTCAAACCCTGGTAAACCATCTTTTCAAGCTGAAAAACTGAAACATTTGCTTTCAGAAAGTTCAGGCAAGACCTTTGAAGACGCTCTCTAAATTTTTTTTTTCAAAATGAGTTTTCTTCTTTTAGTTTGTCCTGCTTAGAGAAAACCCTTTATTTTTAACAAATTAGCATTTTTAGCTTTTTTATTTTCTGATGGGAAAGGTGTTACCATGGAAGATTTCCCAGCAGATCTGTAGTGAGCTGGCCCATGGAGATACAGTGAATGATTTTTACCAATCAGTGGTAGAGAAGAGAAACATTTGGAACAAAACTTGACCTAGGGTCTCCTCAGCTTCTCCTCTCCAGTGATGTACCTGCTCTTGCTCCCTGTCTCCACGCACGAGCCTGCCCTATCATTCCCCTAATGTGTAATATGGGCACAACTGGAGATTAGAGAAGAAGGGTTTCAGACACTGAAAGAAGCTGAAAAGCTGCTCTAATCAAGTGTACAGACCTTTGCAGAAACGTGGGAAGATCTAATTCTGCTCTACAGTGGCTATGAGATCCAGTGCTCTCCTCCCTTGATACTCCATTTTTTCCTAGGAGTATTGTCTGGAAGGACTGGATCCAAAGATCATTGAAGCCAGCTGAGAAAATCCTTTATAATGAATTTTTCCATAATTTTGAAAATCCCGACATTTATATATATATATATTTTTTTTTAATTTTGAAGGAGGAAGAACTGCTAGCTTATTTATCCTCTCTTCTTTGCCAGCTGTGGTAGTATTAGGTTTTGAACTGAGCTCTAAACCTTAATTACTGTAGCAGCACTGCAAAAAAGCCATTCTAATTCTGGGAATACAAACATTCCGTTGTCTCTCAAAGTCCCAGCTAGAACAAAATGTCTTTTAAAAGGCATTTCTCTTTTAAAGCCAAATGCTCTGCTCTTCTTATCACCACCTCCAGCATCTAGTCCTAAGATTCATCACTTTCCCTATGCAAAACCCGACCTAAAAGAACCAAAGCAGGGTTGTGGGTACAGAGATGTTTCTCCTCCCGAGGTGGGTGGAAGAATACATAGCACTGCTTTGTTAGAGAAAGGTTTTCCATCCATTCTCAGCCAAGGGAGACACATTTTAAGTTCACATTTCAGCTGACCAGACAGGGCTATATGGTGCTCAAGGAGTTTCTGTGGCAATGGATGAAAATATTTGTATCTGGATTTGTCTTCTGCTGTTTTTGTCAACACCAGAAAAGGTCAGTGTTTTTCCTTGGTCAGGGAAAGATGATGTCTAGATTTACAGCAGCATGAAAGCTGAAAGAAGAAAAGCAAGAAGTTGTTTTGGCAAGTGGTAGATCCTTCAGTGTCCAGGAACCATTAACCTATTAAAATGACACTGTTCCTTTTTCTGTCCCCAGGACACTTCAGTCATCCCTGTAAGCGCAGATCCTTCCAAGGAACTCAGAGAGAGCTGAGTGCAGAACCAAGGCTCCCCAAAGCTCCCCTGCTCATGTCTTCAAGCAGACACTGCAGACGGAAAGCAACAGCCTAACCAAGCCATAATATAGAGAAAAGAAATTAACAACTCTAATTCTGTTTTCCTCTTGCTAGGCCCAGCATTTAATCTTTGACTTTTAGAGTCTAAACATAGCAACATGGCACTGAACAGAAGGCTTTCTAAATTTTAGGGAATCTCTAGTCTTGTATTTAAAGTCTAAGGGAAATATAATTACTATTCTGCATAGCTTTGAAGTAAATCAACAACTAAACACGATTCCTATCCCGGTGTTGTTGGAATGAGAAGCTAGATTCATAAAATGTTACACTATGGAAATCTAGAGTAAGAGCACATTAAATCTGAGTCTTGCCCAGTACATCGACAGTTTTCTGTCAGATTCCCATCCCTGCAACCTCTTCTTTACACTGTTTATTTCAAATGTATCTCCCCTACCTCTTTTGACTAGGAAATTAATACATGCAAGACCCCAGACTGCATGATTCCAGCAGCATGAGGGAGCAGATATTTAAAAACACATTTATCACTTCAAGGAAGCCATTCCAGGTTGCTTTTTCAGAGAGTGATAGAAAGCAGTTTAGGAAATGTAGAACACTAAAACATGAGGAAGACGGAGACACAACAACTCGTACACTCTCAGATTCGTTCAAGGAGATTTACTCAACAGTATATAAGAGTAATTTCCACAAAGTGTAGCTTCAAATCAAAATTCTTGGTTTTTCTCAACTAATGCAGCAAAAAGTTGTCAAGTGGCACATTTCAGGGTTAACAAAGCACTGGCTGTTGCTCATGCCCACTGTTGCATATAAGTGACTAGAGAAATAACTCATCAATGGTTTGATTTGGCACTGGATTTTTAAATCTGGTGGTTCTGATTTTAATTTAACATATCCTGTGGTGCAGTGTGTGAAATATGTACTTAACCCAGATTGTTGTGAGATGAAAGCACACTCGTGTTTATTTTACATTATTTGCTGTAGTTTGTTGAAAGCCAACATTCCTGGGCAGTGAATGCAGCAGGGATGAATCATTTGAACTAGGTGAGGGGTTAGCAGCTGGAAGAAAATGAAAGTTAAATAACTACATTAAATTTCAGCAAAATGGGTTAAAAATGTAATGCTAGAGAAACTTGTATCTCTATTCTGAGACAAGGAGTTATGGTACTTATTTCTGTGGGTCTTCTACCAGCACTTTTAATGCCAGCTGTGATTAGAGGTAATTAATATCACACATTTCCTACCTTCAGAACTGAGGAGCTGAAGCAAAGTTAAATACAAATTGCTACCAAGAGCTGTAGCAACTGCACCAAGTGACACTATCACACCGGGGAATCAATCCTAATGATTCATATCACCATAGGAATCTTAATCAAGGACCAGTACATCACCAGTACATCACCACATTGAGTATCGAATGGTTAAGGAAAAAAGATGGCCCCTGAGCTAGAGAGCTTAGTGCTGAAGCAGAGGTAAAGGGGAATGACAAAGTAGGCAAAGAGAAGGGAAAGCAGAATGAAATGATGGAACAGCAGCACCAGAAATGAGCCCAGCACGGCGGCAGTCCACAGTAAAGATTTTCTGAGAGTTTTGTAATAGTGATTTTGACAGGAGACAAGAGAGTGGCTGCGTGGGTGTTTGTGGTGGGCCCGTCTCACACCTCAGTGGTGGGAGTGATGGGCAAAGGTGCCTGCCTGAAAATCTATCAAGTGGGCAAATGAGGCTTATATTAAGGGCTAGATGAGGGCAGAAATTACATCTGGTTAGAGAATGATGCACTAGGGAGCCTTGAGAGCAGAAGGAAGGGGCTTCTCCTAAACAAAGCAGGGCAGGGGAAGGGGGCCAGAGGCAACAGCAGCAGAGCAAAAGCCACTCCTGAGGAAAGGATGCTCATAGCAGTGTTTGAGCTGGGTACAAGTTGGATGAGACAGTACTTTTCAAGGCCAGGAAGAAAAAGAGGTGGGAGTAACTGAGATTCGAAATGCCAGAAGCCTGCACAGGAATTTTAGCTGAAAGGAGATGAAAGGCCACAGAGTAAAGATGGTATCGAGAAAAAAATTATTTAAAAATCACCGAGGATGTGAGAAGTCTGAGCCAAAGGTGTCTCCTAGGATGCCTGTGGGACAGGCAGTGTGCTCCTGAGGCCATGTGGTATCTCCCAGAGCTGTCAGCTGAGCAGCTCTGCTCCCACCACGTTGGGCTGCATCTGGGGGGGAGTTGTCTTTTGGGTGGTGTTAGAGGGAGAGGCCTCAGCTGGGAGACATGGAGCAGGGAAGCAGATCTGTAAATCACAAGGGACAGGGAAAGGGAATTTAAATATGGGCCTATAGGTGAGGTTGCACAGAGACAACATGGAGACACAGAGAGGAGCAGAAGAGAGAAGCAGATGCAGAAGTCTCTGGAGAGTGGGGCAGTGAAGAGGAGCATCTGCAGAAGGAGACTTGAGGAAGGAAGAGAAACCAGTGGGTCACCAAGAGAGGATGGTGGCTCCATGGGTGCCTGGCCAGGGAAAGACTCAGGTGGTGTCCTCAGGGCTGTGCACTGCTCCTTGTGATTTCACAGGGTGGTCTGCAGAGGTCTCTTGCCGGTCTCTGACCTTCTCTGTCTTCAGCTGCTCTGCTCTCCTTGCTCAGGTGTGAACAAACACCAGAGAACATGCTGGGACATCCTGCATTATCTTCCAGCACTTGAAAGATCAGCATTACTGAAACCCAGAAGAAGAAGAGGTGTTGAAAGCTGTCAGAGTCAGGGAATCAGTCAGGCAGGTGCACTGTGGAGTACAGAGAGCTGGGAAAGAAGGGGCAGAACAGCAAGAGGCTTTCCTTGGGCTAGCAAACACTTGAGTTGCACAGCTACAGGGTTCATCATCACCCTACTCCCCCGATTTCAGTTTTCAGAGACAGCATGGTTTTAGTCCTTCATCATCCTGTCAGTCTGGTCCAGATGGCAGGGACTCCGAGCAAAGCAGTTATTCACCATGAGAATGATTGGAAAAGGACAGTCTCTCTCTAAAAGCAGTAAAGTTGCATTCAGTGAAGACTGCACTATGGCTAAGAGCAGTAAGGGCTGGACTGATGTAAAATGCAGGTGGTCCTGTGATTTTGGTCATTCTTATGCCTGCATTTAATGTATAGCTTCCATAACTCTGATTAATGCACATTTTTGTTTATCATAGGCTGTTGTCCTTCCAAAATCATGGGAATACTTTGTCTGGACAATGTCCTTGCTAAGCCAAATAAGTGTTTCCTGGTCATGCTTTCCATTAATTCTCTCAGTCTTTACCGAGGGACAGAAGGATAGGGATGTTTGAATTTCTAGAATCATGGAGGTTGCAAAAGACCTGTGAGCTCCCTGAGCAACCCAGCACCTCCATGTCCACCACTAAACCATGCCCCCATGTGCCACACCTCAATGACTTCTGAACATTTCCAGGGACGGTTGATTCCACCACTTTCCTGGGCAGCCTGCTCCAATGCCCGATCACCCTTTCGGTGAAGAAATTTTTCCTAATGTCCAATCTAAATGTCCCCTGGTGCAATTCCTAAGACTCCTTTGGAGATGCACGCTTAAATTCAGCGCATGGGTGCCTACTTGAGTTTTGGGCTGACCTGTCTGAGGTGCAGAGGTTGCCAGTGCAGGTGCTGCTGCAGAAAGCCCTTGCTGCCTCGCTTCTTTGCCAGAAGGCCATTCCTCGTGCCCTGNGGGAGCGCAGGCCCCGCCCGCGGGCCCGCACCGCGCCTCGCTCCGCCCGCGGCGCTCCGCAGGAGCCGGCACCGAGCTGGAGCGAGCGCTTGCGAACCCCATTCAGAATAAAACACTTCCCCCCTTCCGTGCGTTACATAAATTTANGCAACCCAGCACCTCCATGTCCACCACTAAACCATGCCCCCATGTGCCACACCTCAATGACTTCTGAACATTTCCAGGGACGGTTGATTCCACCACTTTCCTGGGCAGCCTGCTCCAATGCCCGATCACCCTTTCGGTGAAGAAATTTTTCCTAATGTCCAATCTAAATGTCCCCTGGTGCAATTCCTAAGACTCCTTTGGAGATGCACGCTTAAATTCAGCGCATGGGTGCCTACTTGAGTTTTGGGCTGACCTGTCTGAGGTGCAGAGGTTGCCAGTGCAGGTGCTGCTGCAGAAAGCCCTTGCTGCCTCGCTTCTTTGCCAGAAGGCCATTCCTCGTGCCCTGAACTGCTCCAGGATCTGGCGGCGGGCGGATGCGGCTGTGACAGACCAGCGCCGCTCGACGCGGGTGTGCTGCTGGCTCCGGGCAGACGCTGCGGGGCAGGCGCGGGGGTTCATCCCGCGGGGCGGGGAGGGATGAGAGAGCCCCCGTTCCGAGCTGCCGGCTCCGGGGCGCGCTCCAGGAGGGGGATGCGGCGGCGGCTGCAGCGCGGAG
>VXBT01008393.1:296847-346607 GCA_013400235.1 Oriolus oriolus | reverse complement strand
CCGCGGCCGCCCGGGGGAGCGGAGGCCCCGCCCGCGGGCCCGCACCGCGCCTCGCTCCGCCCGCGGCGCTCCGCAGGAGCCGGCACCGAGCTGGAGCGAGCGCTTGCGAACCCCATTCAGAATAAAACACTTCCCCCCTTCGGTGCGTTACATAAATTTAAACTTTTTTTTTTTCCTTTTTTTATATTTTTTTTTCCATTATCGAAGCTCTCAAATATTCCGAGAGAGGTTACAAAATGTGTTTACTTACAAATTTGGAAGTAGCGACAAGACGCAATGCAGTGAATTTGTCATCTGCTCATGACTAGCAGATGGTCCTCCTTCTTTGCAAGCAAACTGCGTGAGTCACATCTTGCCTGGTTTGTAGGATCGAGCCGAGGCGCTCTCTGGCACCAGGGTGGACAGAGTCGCCCATCCTGATCATGCCGCCTGCCCACACAGCCAGTGGGCTCTCTGGCACTGGGTGCATCTCACCGTGCCTTTCGGAAAGGTTCCTCATCCCTCCTGCTTCCACGGTAGATTAATCCGGGCACACTCCTGTCTATAGAAACTGCTTCACGTGGCTCTTGCAGTGCAAAGGGATCTTTAAATGGGAACACATTGCATTAACATTTTACAGACGAGCTGAAAGAGATAACTGTGAGTTATGCTTAAACAGACTCATTTTTTAGCTCTGGATGAAGCCAAAGTGGGAAATGCAAAAAAGCCTGATGAGACCCTTTTTGCCTGGAATGAGTGCTGCTGCAGACCAGTGTTGCTGTGAAAACCCAGTTCCCTGCATCAAGGCATGATATGTGAAGGTGGCTCTGAGCTGTGCTGTTAGTCAGTAATAAAACAAAACAAAATTAAATTAAAATAGTGCAAGTCTACATTGGTTTAGAGGTCTGTGCAAAGCTTACGGAATTGGGGTTGCTTGTCCTGGTAAACAGATAAGGCTCAATTTTATTACAGGTATGTCAGAAAGTTGTTTTACAAGATTAAAGTGATCTAAAATCCTCTCCTGCCATCCCTCTCCAGTTCGTGCTGATTTGTCTTGATAGTTTTTCCTCAGTTGTGACACATTCCTGGTTTTGTCTTACCATGTAAATCTGCATAGATGATTGGTTTTCCTCTAGATTTGTGTCTGTGTGTCTGTGTGTATTCTTCACAGCAGAGCAAGAGGGAGCAAGTTTAAATGATACAAAAATGAGATACTAAGAGTGATGGGGAAAATTCAGGGAAGACATCAACCTGAAAATGTTTTGAAATGGTTTTTTGCAAAGTGGACAGGTTTCAGGTTGACAGGCTCTTTGAGTAATGAGTAATTTCCAAAGTTGTCACTTATTTATACGGCATAATACTTGTTTCTCTTTGCTGGGTGCAAGAGCTCCACTCACTCACACCAGCCATGTGTAAGTTGTGCACTCCTGCCAGATGCTCACATGTTTGCACAATGTGAGACACACGAATTGTTCTTGACTGTCTTTTGGTAGGAGAGTCCCTGTGAATAATGTAAAGAAAGTGCTGGGTTTCCTTGCTTTTCAGTTTCTTCTGGAACGTTTTCTTGCCTCGTTTTTGTAGAAGAGCACTCCAGATAAAGGCACTCTTTATGAGTACAAACAGAGAAACAATCCTCTCGTTTCTGAAAGAAATGCTAAAATCTACAGAGGACACTGAGGAAAGTCACGTTAACCTGGTAATAAATCCAAGCCTGGCATCAGGAGCTCTAATTTGGAGATCCTGGAGCTGTAACCAACCTGTGAGCACCATGGCACAGCCATAGTCCATCACTGACATTTCTTCCAAAGTCTTCCTTTTCTGTTTCAGAGGTCAGGTGCTGCCCTGGGAATTGCCTCCCTTCAAGCAGACAGAGTTTGAGCTGTCTTCTGCGTCTGAGCTCCTCATCAGTAGTTGTGAAGGTGCTGGTGCTGAATTACCATCCAGAATGTGGGAATGAGAGAGGAAGGAGAATTGAGGGCTGGTTGTAATGGAAACATGAGGGGGTTGCTTGCAGAGGTGGATCATCTTCAGGTTTGGGGAGGGTGGCATTCATGGGGGCCCGTGGGGACTCCAGTGCACCTAACCACCATCAGGAAAGTCCTCCAAGGTGCCGAGAATAGGTTTGTCATCTCGGTCCCTGAAATGAGCCTCCTCTCTCCTCTCATTGCTGCCAGTAAATCCAGGATTAGGAAGCTGACAGCCGCCTACACGCTCTGGAAGAACACAGTGACCACATACAAAATTTATAGCCTACAATATTGCTGTAGGTGGGGATATAAAATACTTTTGTGGGGTTTTTAGGCTTGGGATTCCCCGTGGGTGCTGGCAGTGACATACCTATCCTGATACATGATCCCCCTGCAGCGAGGCGTGCTGGAGGAGAGGGCTGGCGTGCTCCATGTCAGTGCAGAGTCCCAGGGATAGATGTTGTCCCAGGTGCTCTGGCAAGGTGCAGGTTACCTTATGCTCGATGCACCTTGAGCCTGGCTTCTGCTCCACAGTCAGGTCCCTTTGCCTCAGGTCAGTGCTGTTCTTCTTTTACTCTGTCAAAACCCTACAGCCCTGGCTGGTTGCCCTCTTGGGCAGCCTCATTCACCACCCAAGACCCTCCCTTAGGGCCTTAGCAGATGACTATGTAGATGGGGAGCAGGCCATGGGCTTTCTAAAACACGGGCATCACAGCTGGTCAGCATCAGCCTGGTGGGTTTTCCTTGCTAACAACATGCACTGCCTGCCCCTGATTACTGTTCCTTCACCAGCTTTGGTGACCCCACGCTCACGGAGGGGAAGGAGACAAAAAGGAATGCTTGAAAAGGTTCATGGGAGGCCCAAGTGTGAAGTCTGCAGGAGCAAAATTAATTCAACAGAAGTTGTGAATAAAAAGGAGAGGCATAGCGAGCTCACATTGGTATTTTTTGGTTTCTACAATGTCTGGGGTCTGAGTCCAAAAATCCTGAGTAAAATCAAAACTAAGGGAGATGAAGTGGTAAAGGCTCTCACCTGTGTCTTCATTGTTGCTGCTGGAAATGGAGAATCACAGCTGTGAAATTTAGATGCTATGAAGGACTGCCAGCCACCCAGCTTCTGTGAGGTTTCACCTCTGAGGTGAAGTTGGCTTGTAGTGGGCAAGTTTCTCATTACTTTCTGTGTCTGCTGGGATGAATACAAAATATAATTCATTCCAGCAAAAGAAGATCCACATCTCCATTGGAGGTGTTTCGGTAAATGGGAAGCTCTGAGTTACATACTCTGTAACTCACACTGAGACTTTAAATAAGATACCTGGGAAACAGCAAAATGAGCAGCCACTGGAAAACCCACTATCTCAATGTTGGATTTACACAAGGCAGGAGGGGTGGATGTAGATGGTATTTAAGGCCCCTTCCAACTCAGGCCATTCTATGATTTTGTGATTATATGATATTTGGGAAAGGGCAGAAACCCAGAGGCAAACCCAACACAGCTGTCTTGCTTTTAAGCTATTTAGTTTAAAGCTAACTCAAGGAGAGTCATGGAAACCAGATAAGCCTATGGATAAAATAGTAAAGAAAATTTTTAAAACTTGCTGTTAGATAACTATAATGAAACAGACAGATGTCCCGATTGCACTAATATGTGACAATAGCCAGTCCCTACACCTTATCCATGCCCCAGCTTCCAGCATGAGTGTATTCAGTCATTTCATAAAGACCTTGCCAACATCAACTGTTTCGTGTTTAATGCATACTTTGTGTATCTCAGGTGAAGAAAACACAAGAGAAGGGCAAAACTTACCAGAAACAGCATTGCATTTTTTGATTTCCAGACCTATCTTAGCCTCAAGCAAGGGAGAAGTTTGTACAGCAGTTAAGATAATTAACCGTGACTGACGACACATGTATCCTAGGCTGGAAGAACTGCTAAATCTCTAAATTTTGCCCAGTCATGTCACTGAAAGTGATTCCATACACCTGAAGAAGATTGCTACACCCAAATGTTTATTTTTCTGGTGATACTGGTTGACCTACTTTTGCCTACCAGGGGAAGTACAAGCTATTCCTATCCAAATGTCCTGAGACCATCCCAGGTGAGCTTTCAGACCTGTTCGAAGTTATATTCTGGGTCCAGCCTGACAGAGACCTGAGCTCAACACCTTGCACTCCCTTTTCCTGCAGCCTTTGCGTGCCTGGCTGCGGCTCTGAATTAAAATGGTCTCTCCCAAAAAATAACCCAAGGATTTGACTTTGTCGGGAAAGAAGACGTGATAGCATGGATGTTATCCAGGGCACATAAGGAAGAGCCTCTGGTCCTGCTGCACAGCAGATCTCCTGCTGGGAAGTCCTGTGAGATGAAGGAGTGTGATTTTGGGGGACCAGCATTAAGGATGAACTCAGCATCCACTACTGGATGTGAAATAGCCACTTGCAGCTGAATCCAGCTCTTCTCAATCTCCGAGAAAGAGAACTGTAGTTTTGCTAAGGAAAACCAAGCCTGTGGTCTCAGGGGATATGAGATACGCTTTTATTGTTAATTTGTATATTTGCCTTGCTGCAAATGTCATCTAAAGCTGTGTAGGAGGAATGTAGCTGGAGGATTTTTTCCAAATTTGTGTTATTTGGTGTAGACACGCTCTGAAGTAAACCTGAAGCTTGCGAGGGGTAGGAGGGGTGGAGGCTGTGCTTGAACCTTAACCCCATGAGTGAGTGTTCTTCTCAGCCCCATGGGCTGTGGCTGCACAGCCCAGATTGGGCTCCCCAAATTGTCTCAAAAGGCAAAGTGATAGGGATTGATGTGGCTTGTAACTTCTTCCTTAACTTCCTTACTACTGATGGTTTCTAACGAGAAATCCAAACTGTGACAAGGGAAGTGAGTGAAGAAAGACCTTTCGAAAGAGGAGCAAAATGGGAGCGGATTCAAGCGTCTGTAATTAGCTAATGGCTGTGGATATTTATGAAATCCCAGCAGTGGCAGTGAAGTGCTGATCCTAGAGAAGTGGACACCCTCCTCCTTGATGTCTTTAATCCTTGCAGCCCCAGCTGCCATGGCTCGGGTGTTGGAAAACCCCACCCTCTTTCTGGCCTCTGATCAAAATCAATATTTCAGAGGGAAATGCAGAACAGCAAAGGAGTTAAACAGAAGTTCAGATAAGCATAACAAATACTGGAGAGATGAGATCCTCCAAGCAAAGTGCTCTAGAAAGCACTCCCGTTAATCTGGGCAAGGCTCTCATCAATTGCTCTGTGCAGGAAGAGCTATTCTTGGACTCATAAGGAGGTAAGGGATTTATTTCCTCAGCTGCATAGAGTCATGCTATGAGATATCATTAAGTAAGAATAATTAGGAATTGAGCTTTCAACATACAAGATTTGTAGGTTTTCCTGTGTTTCCAGTCCATTCCAGATATACCTTTCCTAAGTGGTAGTCAGGATTTCTGTACCATTTAACTATACAATCCTTACAAGTGATTTTTTTATGTCTATATGATAAGTGGCTGTGTTGATTTCCACTTGAGCATCTGTAGATGAGCTTGGTAATTAATACTTTGGTGTGATAACAAAATAAAATATTGAAGTGTGTTTTAATTTGAGCGGTTCAGTGGCGATCCAGCAATGTGGATTTCAGTTACCTGGCAATACCTTGACTGCAGTTAAGACACATCACAGAAGAAATGATGGTAAAATACAGAATGGTCACATCAGGTTAATTGGTTTCACAGTTGCAATGGCAATATGAGGAGCTTGCACTAACACACAGAGCTGAATTTGCAGGGTGTGGGAAGCAAGTGTGCAAAGGGTCTGATGATTAACTTTCTGGCACCAGTTGCTTTTCTGCGACACTGCAATCATTACTTCAGGCAAAAACAAATCATTTTGTTGCTTCATCAGCAGAAAAAAACCCTGTCCAGCTCCATCTTCTGCCAAGGCTGAGCCTTCTCTTTCTTTCTGTGCATATGGAGGGTCTGTGGCAGCATCGTGGGAGAGACCAGAATGAAAGTGCTGGGAGAGCAGAGATCCCAGTGCCCAGCTGAGGTTTTTGTGAGCCCAGGGACAGTCCATTCCATTAAAGCATTTGAGATCTACTGAGGTGTTTAGTTTTGCAGAGCAACAAAGAATTTTTTTCATTTTCAGAGCCCCAGTCATGATTTCTTGTAAAGCTGAGCATTATTCAGGTCTGGACCACAGCTGATCATTGCTAATTTTGATGCAGAGTTTGACTTTCCCTCCAGAGCAAAGGGTTTAATGCTCTTCTTCAAAGGCAGTGCAGATGATTTATTGAGTGTCAGGGATACAAGGAAGCTTAAATGGATAAATTTTAAAATGAGGTCCAGGACTTAAAGAGACTGTCTGATTCCGAGTAGGTAAGGCCAAGTTAGAACATGGCCACTGCCACGGTGACCATGGGAGCAGACTGGATTGGGATCCTTCAGCTTCTGCCTATTCCCACCCACTCATTTAGGCTCCAGTTGAGGCTGGTGCTATAAAACCTGTTACCCTGTTACCAGAAAAATTGTCATACACTTCATTTTGAGGTTCCCAAATCACAAAGACATAATCATTAATGGGAATGATTTATACAAAGCTACTTATTGATGAGCCAGGAGAGAACAGAACTTCTTTCCTGAAGAGCAGCACTGAACAAGTCATGTCAGAAAGGAGATATAATGTCACTGCTGTGAGATAACTGTTTTTAAACGTGGTTGCTTTACTGCCATTCATAGAATCACAGGATGGTTTGGGTTGGAAGGGACCTTAAATACCATCCAGTTCCAACCCCTGCCATGGGCACGGACACCTTCCACTAGAGCAGGTAGAAAGGGGGCGTAGAAGAAAGAACCCCTGTGGGAAGGCAAATGTGGTACAGTGAGACAAGGTGGTGCTGAGCAGTCCTGGAAGTCCAGGAAGTCACAGAAGTGAGAAGATCCGAGGGGGAAAGGCTGGGACAAATACTTGATTTAAGCAAATGAAGGTGTTGCAGCAGATTTCCCTTCACCTGAGTAATTCCATGCCAAGGCACCACCCCAGCTGTGCATCTTTGGGTGTGCTACATAAGCATAACCACACTTTTCCCCCAATTTTTTTCTCAATAATTGCAATGGTCCAGAATAATGAGTTGTACCTATTATAAAACTAATATTACTCTGTAACACGTCTGCATCTCTTAAATGCAGGCCATTCAAAATTCTTGCTGGTTTTGTCAGTCACGTGCTCAGAAACACTTTCAATGCACTAAGAAGAATCATAAAAACTCTAAATCAGGTGTTTAAATCCCCACAAGCATGCTAGCTTGAAAGAAATTCAACCTCCCAGGCAGAGAGCCAGGTTTTGCTATTGCGAAAAAGGGTTCTCCTGCGTGTGCTACGGGATTAGATGTTCCTGATGTTCTAGGCAAGGGCACTGTAGGTTTTCCAATGGTGATAGAATGCAAATTTCACCCATAAGTCTTTCTGTTGACAGGGAGGATAACAATCTACCTGTGTGCGTGTGTGTATGTATGTGTGTGCCTAAAAGCACTAAAAATTAAAATCTGTTGGAAAAGGGAGTGCAAAACAGTATGACTTCTCCAGATTATTTTTTTTTTGCTAAATTGCAATAAAAATGTACCTAATCTTTAAGTAACTGAAACTGTAGTGTTTAATATGGATATGGACATGTAGCCTGTGGCTCATGGAAGTATAGGGACCATATTGACACACTGAGTATTAGATAAAGAAATAAATTGTGCAAGGTCAGAAACAGAGCCACAACACAAACAAAATAAAGGAAGTCCAGTAACAGGAAAGGCAGAGCATCTGTAGTAGTTATGACTGATTTTCCATTGCCCTACATCCTTGGTAGCAATTAGGTGTGGCTACAAAATGCTGTCAAAAGACTAAATGAAATAGCTGGTTTGCACTGACTTGGCTGAACGTTTGAGCTGCTCATGGTGGATTAAACTGCAGTCACAGAGGGATAAATTTGCAATTTGCAATGAAGACAATTCAGATATTAGTGAATCAACACGAGCAAATTGACTTTTATTACCAATATTCCAGAAGTATCCTAGCCCTAGGACACATGATGTCCAGAAGTGCCCATACTTCTAGCCTGCCCCTGAACTCTTTCACAGGACAGGATGCTGGTTTGGCAGCAGGGCTTTCACCATTGCTGACAAGTGCTTTTTGGAAACCTGGGCACAATACTCTGAAATGTGATGCACAAACCAAATGAATCCCCTGCAGCAGAAATGCCCTCACCTGTGGTTTTATCAAAAACTAACCAGAGGGTTTAAAACATATTTTGAACTTCTGTCAGAGAAATGAGTTCAGCAGCTCTTGGAGCACTCTGCCCATCCGCCTGCAGCGGGAGTGAAGCCCCACATGGCAAACTCCACCTGCATGTGGATGGTTGAGCCTCTATTTCCCTCTGTGAGGTGGTGTTCACTTGCTTCAGATGGAGATTTAGACAACTTTTAGTGAGAGGGACCCTGCCATGGTGCTGGCTGGAGGGAAATCCAAAACAGAAGTGTTCCTCATGGATAGATTCTTCACTTTATGCAAAATGTGTTGTGACACATTATCTCTTCACCATGTAGCAAAGTGTACTTTGCAGCGATTGAAGAAATTCAGTTAAATCCAGCCTGTACTTGTGTTCTGGTTTGTTATTTATAGCAAGTGTGGGAGTGTGTTGGCCCCTTCTGACAGCATATCATGGCCATCTTAAATCCTGAAAGCACTTTTTTTTTTTTTGTTGCCACGGTAAATGTTTAAGAAGTCTAATCTTAAATTTATGAGTGATTTGGAGACCAGTCTGTTCACGACACATTAACAAAATTAGACCAGGAAATGTTTTGCTGAACGAACTCTCGTGCTTTTATATGGAGTGAGGTTGTTGGGAGTGTGCTCCCCGCTGTGTGTGCTGCCAAGGCATGGCCTCCTTGGCCCACAGGGACGCCTGTGGATGTGTTTGCCCATGGTATTTTAAGAAAAACTATTTACTGAACCAGCCTGAGAGATTTAGGAGGTCAAATCTCAAGGTGCTAGAGAAGGCACTTAGCGTGGTATGAACTGGAATTTCAACAGTGAGCATAGTCAGAAGCAAAAGGGTTAATTTTGCTTCAAGAAGAAGACATGGAAAAATTTTTTTTTCCTTGCTAATTAAATATGAAACTGACTAACTGTATGCAAGTGTAATTTTCTTATCTTATTAACCATGTTCATTTCTGAAGTGAATAACTACCAGCACTGGTACAGTATATGGGCAGAATAATAGTCAAACTGATTTTTACTTTAATCTCTGAATACAATTAGCATAATTTAAACTGTTATAAGCTACAGCAGATAGAAATCACATTATAGAGACTGTAGGTGGAGAAGTGGGTGGTCACATGCAGAGGGAAAACTGGAAGAGCACTTAAAATACAGCCGAATAATAAGCATTCAGGAGAACGTAAAGCTACATGGAGATGAAAGGCACATTCTTCCAAGAGATGGGGGAAGAAAAGTGGATAATCATGAGCAAGGTTCAAGGACTTCTACTACTGCAGGGCCTGATCCCAAGAAATGCTGTCAGAAGAGATGTAGTTTATACAACTGTTTCATGGGGCATGAATCCCAAATTCCATTTTCTGTCAGAGGAGAGAACAGCCCAATGCAGATGGACAGATCACATCTTGCTTTACCACATGAAAAGAGAAGAAGTCAAGATGTGATGGGGGAAGGAAAGAGGCAGGTCAGAGGGGGAACCAGAAAGATGGACCATGAGTGTAAAATGTGTGTTTGAGTGAGCTGTACATGAGAGCAGGGATAGAAGAAGCAAAAATAAGAGAAAGAATGGGCTGAAGGAGGAGACTGGGTCTGGAAATCCTGAATTGTAGTCTAGGACTGACTGAAGAGTCAGCACCAATGAGTGTGGGAAGAAAGTGACATGAGCAAGGAGAGGAGACAGGGACAAGTTGGTGAAGATAAACCCAGGCTCGATGAGAGCGGAAGGAAGGTGCTGCCTGACAGAGCCTGAAGCCTGGGACACTCACATCACCCTACTCGTCTGCTGTCAGCAAATATCCATACAGCCTCTGAGAAGCCATTATGGATCACCTGCCACTGCAGCTGCTCCATGGAAAAGAAAGGATTACAACTGAAACCTCGGGAAATACCCGGAACTCTTTTTCCTTTTGAATGCCTGCTTGCCCTCTTCATTTACATCCTGTACTAGTTTCTGCAGTGTTTTCTGAGCAAGTAACAAAATTAAGCCCAGGAATCTAGCCTGTTTAACCATTAATAATCTGACTTTGGTCATAATTAAATTTCTGTGGCTCCTTTTTAATTGTTGCAAGAAAATCTACAGGAATTTTTATTTAGTACAGAGCGGTCTTAAGTGTTACCAAGCTGGTATAGCATGCATTAATCATTGAGCAAACTTTATCTATATCCTGACAATTTAGCTAGAGCATGTTGTTTGAAAAGAACCAGAAATGTCCTTCATCACAGTATGACTGAGGGTGTGCTGTGGCCAGGCCTTACTGCTGGAGAACAGGACACGACTTTGACGTATTTTTCACATCAAATTGATAGATTTCCTATCATAAAGACATTTCTGAAGTATAGAACATGGACCTCACTCCTGAGTGGCCGTTCCTTTGTTGCAGTGCTCTCTGCTCTTTGAAACTTCTTCCTGCAAAAAAACAATCTCCAGACTTAATTCACTGCTACATAATAGAAGGTGTTGTCAGCAAATGGCACTTGCAAAAGCAGCCTTCCAGCTGGGTGGATGTCAGACTGGAAGTCCAGTGACCTGGATGGTGGTCAGAGGTTGCCTAGAGAGCTCCTACAGAGCTTTCATATAGAGGTGAGAATATTCTGCTTTTTAAATCAGCCCTACTTGCATTTTTTACCATGAATTTAGCACAGCTACACTGAGAAATGGACAGTACTCTGTGTGTGTGTGTGGACGGAGATTGGCCAGAAAATCTTAGAATCATTGATTAAATCAATGTATATCACCTCCAGAAATATGTGCACCGACAAGCATTTATAGAGGAGCAGTACATGTAAAGTAAAGATCCATACATGCTGAGCAGCTGTACTTTTGGCAGAGATGACAGATGATGATACTTCCTGAGAACACTTTCAAGGTCTCATTTTTGTTTACTCAGTTAATATTGGCTGTATTTAATGCACCAAGAAAAAGCATTGCAATTGCTCTGAAGCATCCTGTGCAAAAAATTCAGTAAAGCCAGTTTAGTAATTAATGAGTAGACTTTTTTCCAGTTTTTCTTCTAAGTTTTGTACTTCATAGGCTTTTTAAGGAGATTAACCTTTAATGCACGTGCCTAGAAAACAGGTAGTGGCATCTGTCTGAAAAAGAGACTTACAAATACACAAGTGTTTGTATTTCTAAAGATGAAAATGAAGGCAGCAAGTAAATCATTGTATATATTTAGTGTATATTTAACACTCTCTAGTTCTTCTGTTTGAGTTAGAAAAAGAAGTTGTGAAAGACTACAAAGTGCTAACGAGGACAGCCCTCACCCAGCCCAAACTCTTAAGAAATAGCAGCAGTCCTGCAGCATTGCATTTGTCTCTCAGTGCCAGGGCTCTATATTTAACAAGCTTTCCCCAGCTCCCACACCCAGATGAATTCATTGGAATGCAGTAGGAAAGCAAGAGCTCATCTGACTCATTAGGAGACCCATATGCAATTACCATCAATTAAAAATTCCTTCTAGAGCCACCGTGTGAATTTGGGTGCACTGGAAGAGATGAAATCATCAGGATCTCTGTAAGCAGGACTTAGCTTTGCACTGAGCTCAAGACAAACGCAGATTTGATTAATCTGCAAAAATAATTAGCTGATGTGCCGACTAATGCGTGCAGGGATCCTCAGAGAACTGTGTCTGATGGAGTTCCACATCTTCCACTTCACCGTCTGTGACTCGCAAGCAACAGAGTCAAAGAAAAGATTCTCTATATTGGGAATGTAATGAAAAAAACCCACCAACCTGTTGTAACAACATGTTTTGTTGATATCAAATTATTTTCTCTTTCTTTTCACCAGCTGCTAGTGAGGAAAAAAGTTTAGAGGTGGAAGTGTAATGACAAATGATTTACAGATGGATTCCATTTTCACTATATTCCAAGTAAGATGGGTTGTAAACACTTTCCTTTCTTAGCCCAAGATCTTTCTCAGAATCTCTTCTGTTTAGGTTTAACTTGTTAGATTTAGAATATGCTCTTCAAAAGACTGAGCAGCTCTTGAGCCAACCCAACTGAATTAAGGTGCCTCTGTCAGAAATTTTCATTGAAAAATTTTATCTTAACATGAACTTTACCTGTGCATCTGATATTTTAACACTACTGAGTGTTTATATACTGTTGATGAAGCTTTTTTATTAAAACTTTTGAAAAAATGCAACAGAGCAATTAAAAGTACATGTATATATAATTTCACAAGCACTTTAGAAGTCTATGCAACAAAACAAGCATGTGCTTATGCGCTACTTACTTGTATTCACTATTCATAACAAGCACCAAATTCTACCTTTACCTGTGAAAAAGAGTAATACCATGTTATCTAGGATTATTGTATTGTTTCTTTTTGGAAAATAAAAATGGTGAAAACTCCCAAATTTGAACTGTGGGTACTTTAGAGCAGGAACTGCCATTTCTGTCACTACTTATGTTCTGGTGGTTCCAAGAGGATTCTTATGTTTAGGTCTTTAAAAGCCTATAATGACACACAATTTCCATGAGTGGAAAGCACCCAGACCTCCACCAAAACCTACGGGAGCTGCACAAATAATAAACAGCCCTGGAGTGCAGACACTGATCTCAGAATAAGGATTGACAGATCCTTTTACTTCCTGCACACGTGTGTCTTAGGACAAATAAGAGAGTCCAAACAAATCCTTTTGGTTTTGTGTGGGGTTTTTTTAAAATAAATGCAAGGTGGTTCAAAAACTTTGGTGTGAGTTTGAATGCTGGGTCTACTTCTTCTTGGAACATTGTGTAGAAATTTTGATGGAGAGAAAAACGAATCTACATATCTATGCATTTTTACAAAGATCATAACGTAATTTCTTTCATGCCTGCAGTAAGTAGTTATTCTCTGGGGACAAGCAGGACTGGAATCCTCAAAAATCCCTAATGCTGATATTTAGATATACCTGTGTACTCAGTGTACTGAGACCTAACAATTAACTAAACATGGTAGAGGTCTCAAGGAAAACATTTGAGGTTAGTATAATACAGAAACATATATATTCTTATACAAGGAAAGAGCAAGGAAGAGGAACTTACAGCTGAAGAACAACTTGGGTCTCATGCAACTCAATTTTACCTGTACATTTTAACATTTTTCAATGTATTGGTTTTTGTTCAATGAGTTATCTACAAATAAACATATACTGATTTTGGCCTTCTATTAAAATCCCTCCAGGTAACAGAGCAATCCAACTGAAAACCAGAAGTCAAAAATCTTGTTTCACTTACATAAACCAAATGTAGACCGGTATTTTCCCTACTATTTCCCTTTTTTATTGTTTCTCAATAAAAAGGGTGCTGTGCTGGGAAATGTGTCAGCGAAGTACAGAGGTGGTTTTATCAACAGTATGGATGCTGCTTTTTTGGAAACATATCTAGGAGATTTACTTCCTGGTATCTGCTCTGAACTCATGTGATTTGTAGAAGAAAGTGGAGCTGAGGGGTGGGACAGAAGCTATTTATCAGGAACATTTGGGAACGGTTACCACGGTGAAAGAAACAGAAGACAAAAGATCCATTAATTTAATCATCTTTGATCATTTGTGGGCTTTGTTTGGATGTGTTTGCATCTTGCAGAACTGAAGAGTGTGCAGACTTGATGCCAGTCAGAAAGTCACTCTCCTCCCAGATCAATGTGATTGAATTCACATGAGGGGAAAAAATAAGTGCCTGAAGCCAGAGGCAGTGTGACACTGTTGGTGTTCCAGGAGGAGCTGAAGTCCCCTCTATATCCATACAGTGAATGTGTCTTGGGTCACAAGGCCAAAAATCAGATGCAGCCAGTTTAGAAAAGACCTCTGGAGTATTTTAAGAAAGGGTAATTTCCACTAAGGCATCCAGCACCACATGGAAGAACCAAATAGGAAATATCATTGCCATCAGTGCTTGCAATAGGGGGTTTCAGAAGGGAGAAACTTCTAGAAACTTGGTTATTTCCTAGCAAGCTCTGCAGGCTTCTGACTAGCTTTTGGTTTAAATTATGTTAATCTTCTTCACAGGGCAGTGATAAGCAACTTTCTGATTACAAGAACAAAATAAGAAAATACTGGGACAAAGTCTCTGTGGACATAAATCAGTGCGATACCCTTGAAAGCCAACACACAACAGACAATTTCATTTGCTATCCAGCCTGTTCTAAAACAGGGAAAGAATGTTAAAATTCTTCTTTTTGTGCTGAGATTAAATCCTGCAAATTTGCTATGGAAACCATTTCTTCTTTTTTTTTTTTTTCCTTCCCCTCCTTTTCACAGTTCAGTAATAGCAATTCTTTCAGAGATGGGAGGTTTGGGCATTGTGGTTTGGGGTGGGGGTTTTCTGGGAGGTGGGCTGAAGGGAAAAATGGGGAGCTGTGGAGCGGAAGAGGCTCAAAACTCTCAAAAACGAGTTCACATCCCCAAGGTCCTGGTGCTGAGTGCCAGCGAAGGGCAGATGCTTCTAACAGTTGGAGCACTGCAGCACGGAGGAGGGAGTCATCCTCCAGAAGCCAAGAAGCCACCCTGGGAAGCAGGCAGGCCTGGGATGACCCACTTCAGTGAGTGCCCACGTGGGGCTGGCAGGAGATGGAGCTCCCCTGGCTCCAAGGGCTGACTCACTGGCCCTGTTTGATCCCACTGCTGCCACAGCAGCAGGAAGGGAACACCAGGACAGCAGCCCTGAGTGTGGATAAGGCCAGGGTAGTGCGGCAGGGAGGGAGGGCTGCAACCAGGGTCACCCCAGGTTGCCCAGTGCATCTGCCACCCAGTCCTGTCAGCCACCAACCAGGGTGCTCAGCCAGACCTCTGAGTTCCTCACAAGAATGGGCAGGGTCTCATTCTGGAGGGAAAAACCTGACTTTTGCAGCATGTTTGGGTCGTTCTTTGAAAAGCATGGGTTGTTTTTATCCCCATGTTCAAATTTGCCTGTTACAGAATATCCCAATGGGTAATCCAAACGTTTTAATATAAAAAGGCAAAGAGGAGGACATGGGGAGGAGGTAAAAGGAAAGGCAGCCAGGGTGGACGTGGTCCCCTGTTGAATTACCCCATGTGCAATTTTGCTTATAGAATCACAGAATCATTTAGATTGGAAATCATTGAGTCCAACCATTAAAATCCAGCACTGCCAAGTTCACCACCAAACCATGGCCCCAAGTACCACATCTGCACGTCTTTTAAATGCCTTCAGGGATGGCAACTCCACCACTGCCCTGGGCAGCCTGTTCCAATGCTTGACAAACCTTTTGGTGACTAAATTTTTTTCTTATATCCAATCTAAACCTTCCCCGGTACAACTTGGGACAGTTTCCTCTTGTACTACCACTTGTTAGTTGGGAGAAGAGACTCATACCCACCTCACTACAAGCTCCTTTCAGAAGCAAACTGGAGGTCCATTTTTCATGGACTTAATTCCATCCAGTTTTAAATCAGTGAGGACTTTATCTGGATGACAGAATTTCCAGAGTAAATTTTCAGAGTCAGGCTGCCCCTTACCAGCCCATTAACAGAACCTTTTTGTCCATCTGCCTCTGCTCCCCATTTCTTGATGTTTCCATTTCTTTCATCTGTTTCTTTCAGGTGGACTTTCCATGTCCTTTTCTCCTGATGGAGCATTTCCTCATCCTTCTGTTGGCATAATGTCATGTCTGTTTGTTTATACTCAACATGAGGGGTTTTTATGGTGCCTCATCAACCACACTGAATTTTCAGAATGATGTGTTCCTTCCTACTTCTTTTACTCACTGATACAGTAGACTTGTTCCTGACAGAAATGAGACATTTCAAGGATGATTACATGCTGTAGCAGCCTAGCACAAAATTACATCTTTCTGACCTGCTGTGTTTTAATGTGGTACCTTACTGACTTCCACAGTTCTCAGCTGTTCACCCTTTTCCCCTGAGGATGTCCACAAAATAGAAAGTTAGAGTGAATTCATTCTCAGACACAACCTCAGCAAAACTTCAGAGACTGAATGTTCTAATCAGGGTCTACAGGGTTTACAAAACGCAGGTTTTGAATGTTACTAAGTCTGCATTTACTTTTCACGTTATTGGTTTGTAAACCCTTGGTGTCCTGGAGCTTAAGTCACAGGTCTGGATCTTACTGAGGGCAACTTCTATGCACAGACTCACTTATATCCCAGAGATCACCTCGTTTCAAGCGTGAAATCTCTGTGTGGGAATGGGCTTCTCCCTCCAGTGAGGAATATAGGTATTTCTAGAGCACATGCTGGGCACTGCACAGTGCTTTGACTCAAAAGATGAGATGTTTAGAGTTTGCCAGCTTTCTTCCTGTATTTACTGTCTCAAAGCACTTACACTCAAAGCACTTACACTCTTATGGGGAGCTGCTTTTACTGCTTTGCATTTACTGCTTTATATTCCTTATTCTCGCACAAGTGACTCTAAAATACATAAACCAACACGGTATTTTTCTGCAGCAAAGTCCAAAACAAACAAAAGCCTCCACACAAACCTCCCCCGCCTCCAAAAAAGCTCTGAAGTTTCAAGCAGTTTTCTCACTTGCAAATGGACTATCAGTATTCTTCTAAAGAAGCTTTCAGGTTCATCAAACTGTTTGTTCCAGCCCTGATTGCTCCAGTGCTTTGCACTGGTGTTAAATTTTGTATGTCTACCTCTGTGAGTTCTGCACAGCATTGAAATGACTGCTGATTCAGAAGGTAACGGGGATTCTTTTTTTCCAGGTCAGTAAATATAAGCTTAGGATTCAGCATACAGGCTGGTGATGTTGAAAGAGCAGCTTTACAGTTTCAGACCTAAACAGGAAAGTCAGTCTATTATCTGAAAGGAGTAGAAAACAGGGGATTGGGAGGTAAAGCAGTGGTCAGGCATTCCTTCAGTAAACTTCTGAAAGACTAGCATTTCGAGTTTGGGAGACACAAGATTTCAGCGTTGTCAAGGTTTTTGCTACATTGAAATACAGAAAAAAAGAAATTTTTATTTCCTATAAACAGAGATGTGTTTGAATTATTTCCTCCTTCTGAAGCTTTAAAAAAAGAAAGATTCTTGCACTCAGGCAGCTGCTGACTGTCAAGTCTTATGGGATGATGAAATATATTTTCATAACTCAGTTCATAAAGGTGTATGCATAAATATGGGCACATGTATAGGTATACTTGTGTAAACACAATTTTGTATGACAGGAATGCAAGCTTTCAATTCATGTTTACATGTGATTTAGACTCTGGCTCTGTGACCATGGATGGGGAGTTTGGAATGTGTATTATATTCATGCAGTCTTGGAGCTGGAGACCAAGGACTGTGGGATCCCTGCTGTCCCCCAAAGGAAAGGAATGGTGTGGGATGTAAAGCATGGTACCCACATTACAGAACTATTCAAAAGGCACATTTTTGTCAAAAATCTGTTCTCCAGGTTGTTTTAAGCTCGTCCAGCCATAATGCTCATGTGCAACACTAGGAAACCACTGTTAGCTGAACCCAGCAAGAACTGGGAAGCTTTGGAGTGTGTCCCTGTCACAAGCTGGCAGTCCTGTCTCTCCACAGCACTCAGTGTGACAGCAGAGCATCTCCCAGGTACTTTGTGCTCCCAGAACCAGGGTGAAATATGAAAATGTTCTGTACACACAGGGATAGGGCATGGTGATACCACAATCCCCCAGCCCCAGGAGAAGCCCGGAGCACATCTCTGAAGGCCTGGACTGCAGCACTAACTACAGGAGCATCCCTCTTCTGCATAAATAAGGGATCTTGTTGGAATAAAGCTTCATGAGAAACAATAATTTGTGAGAAACTGCCTGATTTCCATGCTGCTGAGGCTTTCGGTGCAGTAGCATCAGGTGCCAAAAAAGAAGCAAGAGGAAAGTGCAAACCCAAACCTGCTTCTCAACAGCAAAGAAACAGAGCAAGGCCATTCCTGTCACCATCTCATGCTCAGGGGCAGCTTTGATCCCAGGGACAGTAGCAAAGGAAAAGCAGCACCACTCTGCGTGAGACACACATATCTTATGCCACATACTAAACCTTCACAGAAAATGAGAGAGACCACTCAAAATAAATAAACAAAAAGCCCCAAATCAAACAAAAAGATAAACAACAAAAACAACAAGAACAACAACCCCAAAAAAACCCCACCAAAAAACCAAAAGAAAACCCTCCAAACAAACAAACAAACAAACAAACAAACAAACAAACAAACAAACAAACAAACAAACAAGAAGAGTGTCCCTAACCACTCTGGTTAACAGGGAAAGTAAAAGTGCCTATGACTCCTTCCTCATTTCCCTTTTGTGGCAAAGAACACCAGGAAAAAGAAACTGAAGTATGAAACCTGGAGGTCTCCAGGCTGATATATATTTTTAGGCAGCTCTTGCTGCTGCTCTTGTGAGTGGTCATTTCTGAGCATTTAGCTCCCTAATTTGGCCCTTCCTTTTGGTGACAGTCTGTCTGCCAGGCACAATGTGGTGTAATCCATGAGGAGAAACACCTGGAGTCAGAAACAGGAGGATGGATGAGACCCAGCAGAGTTTGAACAGGGGAAGCCACGTAACAGCCCAGTCCCAGGTGAAAACCACCCTGGCAGGTGGCTCAGGGGAGGAAGAGCTGATGGTTTTACAGACTTTGGCAGCGTTGCCTTCCCAGTTTGCAAGGATCAGCAGAGGGAATTGCACAAGTGCAGGGATCGGGCACAGGAGTGGGAGGGGAGGGAGGAACCGACCCTGCTGCTGGGGTCCTGTCTGGGTAACAGGGTCAGAGCTGGACAGCAAAGCCTTGCTGAAGTAATTGAAGGAAGCTGGATGTGCAGGGAGAAGGTGAGCCAAGAACGTGGAGGGGTGAAGGAAATCAATACAATTATCTCACCAGCTGCCTTCTGAACCAGAGGAAGCATGGCCTGCAAGCACTGATGCTGGAGAGGAGTAGTGCAGATGTGAGGGGACCAGAAAAATCTATAATACTCTGGCAGTGCTACTGGAGAAAGGCATTTGCTTCTTAGAAATTTTTATACAGTAAAAAAAATTATTTGATTTGTGCCTAGAAACAAAAGGATGGTTTTTGTACCTCTCTCCATCCTTATTACTGCTGATAATTGGCTGAAATTTAAAATTAAGAAGTCAAAGTAGAGAGAAGTGCTTATGTTAAAACAATTTGCTTAAAATATTATAAGAGCATATGGAAATCAGGGGGCTTAGTTTTTGTATTTTAACTGGACAAGATTCTAAAAAGATCTATGTGGAAAATGTTGGTCCATTATATATTATTTCCCAACCAGCATTAGTGGGATTTTAAATCAATACCTTCAGGGCTAAGGGATGAGCACTTTTCACTTGAAATAAAGGAATAGCTGCTGGTATTATCTGTTATAGTAAATTGTTCATGTTGGCCACTTCCTTGAGCCTGATGAAGATTGATACACTGACAAGTAGGAAACACTAGGGTAGCAGATATTTCCCACTGCCTGGCACGAGGCTGTCACCCATGCAAAATAAAACACTTAATATAATCCTTAATGAATGATTAGTCATTTTTTATTATAGTCATTCCATAATAATCATTAGTGTGAATTAATACTGCCTCAGGGAGCACATGTGCTATGAGGAACTTCTCTGTGCTCCTCAGCTAATAGGAACAGACTTCCCTGCAATACATGGGGGTGTTTGGTTACCTGAGCTGCAGCCTTAGCCCTTTGTTATGGCATAGCCACGGCACCCAAAATTAATGTTAGGACCGATACGAAGAAATGGAACCTGTTAATTCCCTATGCCTCGTGCAACTTTTTTCTTTAATTGTACTCCAAAATCAGATTACTAGCTGAAGACTTTTTTTTTGCTTCTGTGCCTCATGTGTGCATAGGAAATCCTTGCCATTAATCTCTCCTTCCTGTGTGTGAGCACAAGGCTAACACGGCGCCCTGTCCCCAGCTCTCACACCCCAGCACCACGCACGTAGGCAGGTAATGCTTGGCTTAGCCTGCTGTACTGGTGCTAGGTGGCTTCCTGCAGTTTTTGAAACATCCCTAAGTCCTCATCAAGTTGTGCCTCGTGCAATATTTGTTTAGCTCGGGGAATGCAGAATTGCCCCGACTTGCTTGAGAGGCTGGGAACTGCTCCCACATAGCTGAGACAGGGGGAGGACCTTGTCAAAGTACAAGCAGCTTTGCACAGGTGACCTGTTTGGATTTCAACCAATTTCCTTTGGACTCTTTTTTTTTTTTTTTTTTTACTATATAAAGTATAAAGGAAAGAGGAGATCAAAGAATGTGAGGCACAGATCTGAAAATGGACATCTATCCACTCCAGGGAAAAAAAGCCTTGCATTTCCCTTACATGCCTCTTCTTTACAGCCTATGTGGAACACTTCCCAAACCAGTAATTTATGGGTTTTAAGAGTGTTCACAATTCAGGATTTTTAACAGTGAAAACCACCTAAGATTGTTGGCAATTTGCCTGTCAGTATGTTAGCTGTTTTTCATCTGATGATATGTGATTCTATGAATTAAAAAAGGGGATGCTATTGAGCATGGAGGGGAGAAACACCAAAAACCCCAAACAAATACAGTGTTAATTTTGAAAAGAAAAAGTATGAAAAAAATCCATGTTTATTGTTACAGAGTTTGATTGGGTATTTTCCCCCCAAAAGTAGGATTTTAAATTTCACTTTGTTCAATTGTTCTGAATTTGAATATAAAATATATAAAATGAAATGTTATGCTACATAATGTATATGATGAAGTAGATTATTATAAATTAAAAAGCATTTGCTGAGCATCTGACATTTTACGTCTTTTTGAAATTATTGTGTTTATACTTTTTCAATTGTGCATGATAAAAACATACCAATTAAACACTTATTTTTCAGAGACCTATACAAATATTTTTTACCTCTCATACTGAATAGCCTCCATGATAGAATTGTAGTGCTTTATATCAAAGGGAAAACTGACCCTTAATGATATGTTGGCATCTCATGTAATCTGTTATCAAAAATTGTTTCAACAGGAGTAAAGCCTCTTGAAAATATCGTATATATCTTGGAAGGGATAAATTATTTAACTAAATCATAGAACTACATAAATTATCTTTCCATCTTATCACATTTTTATGTTAAGAGCAAAGTTTTCCTATCAATATAGGAAACACTTATTGCTCCCTTTCAGTCATACTCCACTGCCTTGATGGAGATGGAAATGAAGCTGTAATTCTGACAAGTTATTAATCCATTTGCAGTGCTTTAAAAAATGGAAGAATAATTATAGATTTTTATTGGGAGGTTAAAGTGTATTTTATGTTTTGCAGTTTTCTCAGTCACTATTTCATTGTCAGTTTGCATGGGTTCAATTTGAGTTTTACAAGCTACTAAGGAATCAAGGAATACAGCTGAAGTTATAATTTCTTGAGGTTTCATTCTAAAATATTTAAAATCGTGAACTTTTCTTTTATCAAGGTCCTGACAAAATGTCAAAGTATCAAGGTTTTGAGGTAAAATTCTAAAAAATACTTTAATGCTTTCAGGATTTTATCTTGTTGGCCAGAAGAAAGTGTTACACGCTACAAAGAACAACACACTTGAAAATTACTCTGCAATTGTACTTCAAACTCCTTTTCCTTACAGATTAGCAATTAATCCTTTTTCAGAAGTATACTATGCTCTATTCCTGCAAACACTTAAACCAGTACTACAAATAATTTCAGACTCAGGGCTGTAAATACTTCTGGAAAAGATTTAATGGTTGTGTCTGACCTGCAAGCATAAATTGAAGTTGCCAAATCCAGGATCAAATATTTCTCTGATTGCAAATTGAATTCAGGTTCCATAGAGTTCATTAAAAGTAGGGTTTCAGGTTGTTATTTGGTTCAGTTAATGCTATTAAAAAAAAAAAAAAAGCAGTTTCAGGAGAAAGGTGGCGGGTATGCCAATTCCATATTTTCATTTTTTAGCAAGACTATACATAACAAAAAATTCTGCAAAGGAGTAGCAAAATCACTTCTTACAAAACCATCCTCTTATAGAAATTCTTCTTGAAATTCTGTTTAGGCATCTGTTCTCCACAGGGCTTGCTCTATGGTCTTTTTCTGTGGTTTTGATATTTTAAATACAATTTGTTATGCATCTTTTGAGCAAGGAGATTCTTTTATTCCCCAGATCTCCTTCAGATTTTTGGGTTGGGAAGTTTGGGATGTAATTGTTGACTTTTTTACCAAAAAAATTGCTGCCAGCTCTGAGGCTTTGAGTCTTATGAACATTTTTCACAGACAGAGAGGGCGTAGGAGCAGATCTGGAGTATCTCCTAACTTGTTCTCGAGCCCTCAGCAAAGCTCTACTGCTTTCAACAGCAGCACCAGCAAAAATCCCCTGCTCTTTCCAGAGCTTCCAGCCCAGGTCACAGACCTCTTGCTCAAGGCAGTGGCACTCCCTGTTCCCAGCTGCAGGGCCCGGGATGGGAGCGGATGGGAGCCAGCCAGGCTGTCCCTGCTCTGCTGATATTTGGTGTTCAGGACATTTGTATTCTCAGCCTGGAAGTTCGCTGTGAATCTGACTTCTGCTTCACCTCAGAATATGTCTAGAATGACTTTCCTTTCCTTTTTTTTTTTTTTTCTTTCCTCTTTTTAATTGGAAAATGGCTAAAAGTTCTCCCTGACCTTTTTATCTTGCCGGCAGTGCCCCTGCCTTTCTATTAATAACAGGCTTTGGGGAGTGTTTCGTCTGCACTGGCAGCAGAACTGCTATTTCTTACTCGGTTTGGTATCTGCAATTACAGTACTTTTCTGAAGTGCAAAAGACATCTATAAAAATCAAACCCATTTCCCTGCTTAGCATCAGACACAGTGCAGCAGCTCACTGCTGCTTCCAGCTTACATTAGGTTTTCCATCTTTTCTTTGGATTTCCGCAGAGATCATCGGCAAATGCTTGCTGTCAGGTGAAGGACCCTCAGTGAAGTGGCAGGAATAATGTATGTCATCAGAGAGAGCAGTGAGGTTGGCTTAGCTTGGATGTTTACTGATGTCTTGGTTAAGACCTTTAGCTCCTTACAGTGGCCTGCATTTCCAAGCCATTTATACAGAGAGGGATCATCCTTGAAGGCAATGCTAATAGGAAGCTGGAGAAGGGAAGAGATGTTCTTCATTTCCTAGGCCTTAATGTCTTCCTTTTAGATGGACAGTGCTGGTGAGGCTGATTTCGTGTACCTGCTCTCCATGTGGTCTGCAAGGCTTTGGAGAGGTCACTTGATATCCTGGAATGTCCCAAGGAGAAGTAAGTGTTAATGCAGGTGTTAATGTTAAAATGCAAGAAGCTGTTGTTGGTGCATCAGGGAGCAATCTGCAGTTTCAGGGTATTCCCTGGGATGGTCGGTGATATTCTCACTGTCCTCTCTTGATTCTGGTTTAGCAAAGCTGCTGCTGGTTACAACTGGCCACATTCTCAGCAGGCCCACCAGTGAGTGACCTTCTTACATGCAAAGCTTCAGGCTGTCCATAAATTACAAGCCCATTTCACTCTTTCATGTAGTCTCTCTCTCTGCCCAGAGGGTCTCTCTTTCCAAGTCCCCCATGGGGGAACCTGCCTGCTCATTCGTGAGCAAAACTTACACCATGTCACACCATTACGGGGTTATTTTGATCGTGCAGGTCCACAGTGGTTTGTATGGGAACAGAGAGTTTCTGAACAGCCCTCTTAGGGGGAGCCCAATGTGCTTTGTTCTCATTGTGATGCCTTCTCCTGGTCTTAAAATTAAGAGAGCTGAACACAGTTAAGAGGGAAAAGGGTTTTACCTTGGCATTTATTTAAGGACCCTCAGGTGCACCGAAATGCACATCGAAATGCACCCCGAAATGCCACCCGGAGAAATGGCCACACACAATGTGATGTGTGTGCAATTATAGGCCTTGCAAAAATTAGCACATCTATCAAAGATTCCCCAATGAGAGACTTGGGCAAGACCCCTCATTGAGGAACCTTCCCCCTAGATAGGCCTTTGTTTACAGAATGTGTTCTGGAGAGGCCCTCGGGGTCTGGGGTTTCCAGGGTGTTTGGTCTCTTGGCTTAACGGGATATTGGGTCTGAGGGAAGTTATCAAACTTAAAGAATTATAACTATGTAGGCTAAAAGCACTAAGAATATATAAAAGGTATATAAAAGAGTGTATAAAAGAAGTATAAAAGAAAAAGCAAAAAAATCGTCATGGCATCAATTGCACACCCAGGCAGTCCCCTGATGGAGAGCAAAGGTGCATTAACAGGTGCCCAAGATCCCTGGTCCTTCCAAGCCCAGCACTTTACTCAGGGGACAGCATCCACCCTTGGGTTCCCCATCGGCCTCACAGTAAACACCTTTCCCAAACCACACAGTCACTGGATCTTTACTCCCACCCCACATCTGGTTCCATCTCCAGCACCACTGCAGCATCCCTTGCCTTTAATCCCATGTGCCTGGTGCTGGCAAACAAGGCAATCCCAGGAGGGAAGAGCTACGGATGCAGTTGCTGCAATAAGCGGTGAATTGACTGTGAATCTGCTCCGACTGAGCCGTCTGCCTGGTGATAATCTGCACAGAGAGTTTGTTTTCTTTGGGTCTGTGTTTTCCGCCAGCCTCTTGTTTTCTTCCATGAATTCTACATCGCCTCTTGTGTTTTACCTTTCCTGGCAAAACTGTTTCTCCTCATGACACATAGCTCTCCCCCAGGGCCGGTTATGTAAGGTATTGCTGCTTGGTGTTTGTACAGCCCTACATCTTGATCCCCTGCAGAGAGCACATTGTGTATCCTACTGGCAGCAAACAAAAGCAGTTTCCTATATAAAATACACAAGTCTTGCCTCTGTGCTTGCATGTTTAGGCAAACACCCTCCTGCTTTTCGGGGACGCAAAGGAAGAACGCCATCAGTACCTGCTATCCCGGTGATGTGTGGCTCAAAATGGCAAAAAAAAAAAAAAAAAAAGGGAAAAAAAATCTTCCTAATAAGGAGGAAAGGCTGCTCTTCTCTAATCTCTGTTGTATATATAACTTTCACACTTCACACTCTCATACCGTTTTAAATGCAAACAGCTCTTCCAGCCAGCAGCTGTTTCAAGGACAAACACATTCGTTTTGTCTTTAAATGAATGTATTCATCCTGAGTGGCAGTGGAGGGGCTACCTCTTTCTCATGAGGTTCCTTAAGTTTCAGCTAGTGAGATGGAATAACACTTTTCATTAAAAGGGAAAGAGCCAGGCAAAAATTCCACCTCCCAAACCCCCAGTTCTAGCTGATCTGAGTATTTGACGCTCCTGTTGTGGGTAAGGTATAGGTGTCCTTGCAGGTGAAAAAAAATATTATAAATACCTGCTTTCCTCATTACCTTTTCCTCTCTGTGCCTGGGTGATTTGTGTCTTCCCCTCTCCTGCCTCCAGCCTTTCCCTAGACACGAGCTATATTTCATGTAGCTGCATTGCACTTTGGTCACACAGATGACGGACTAAGCCCCATCAACTGAGCCAGAACTTTAGCTATTCAAACTCCACCTGTTGGGGTGGACTGGGTTGGGGTTTTGGCAGGCAAGGGGAGTGTTTATCCTGCAATTTGCAGTGTGGTCAGTGCTTGAGACTACCTGCATGGCAGCCAGGGTGGCCACAGTGCCTTAGAGCAGCTTGGCTGCATCCCCTCGGGATGAGCATCCCTGTGAGCCCTTGGGCTGCCCAAGCAGAGAGTGCATCAGCTTCTGCCTAGACCAGACTGATCTGACAGAGGCCAGTTGTAGGACTTCCTGCTGCTTTCTTCAGTTTTCCAGGGCCAGAACAAGAATAAATGGGTTTCTGGTGTTCAGGTGGAACAGATGGCAGGGATGTGAGGCTTTCTGGGTGACGTGGCAGTCCATGCCCAGTGTCAATGACGCCTTTTCCTGGTCTTAAAATTAAGAGCTAAACATGGTTAAGAGGGAAAAAGGGTTTTACCTCGGTATTTATTGAAGGATCCTCAGGGGCGCCAAAATGCACATCGAAATGCACCCCGAAATGCCCCCCGGAGAAATGGCCCCCCACGATGTGATGTGTGTGCAATTATAGGCCTTGCTAATTAGCACATCTATCAAAGATTGCCCAGGGAGGGACTCCAGCGAGACCCCTCAGCGAGGAACCTTCCCCTGGCTGGGCCTGGCTTTGTTTACAGAATGTGTTCTGGAGAGGCCCTCGGGGTCTGGGGTTTCCAGGGTGTTTGGGCTCTTGGCTTAACGGGATATTGGGTCTAAGGGGAGTTATCAAACGTAAAGAATTATAACTGTGTGGGCTAAAAGCACTAAGAATACATAAAAGCTATATAAAAGAGTGTATAAAAGGGGTATAAAAGAAAAAGCAAAAAATCATCATGGCATCATCAAGGTCAAGGGAAGGCCTGGCTTTGAGGTTGGGGTGGTGGTTTGCCCAGGGGGGGAGAAAGAAGGAATGGTCCTGGCTAGTTGGATAGAGGTTTGTTGTCTCTCAAAAAGGGGATTTCTAAGTGAGAAGAAGCTGGGTTGTGTGGAGGTGAAGGAGCTTGGTAAAACTGAACATGTGGGGAAGGCCAGGGCTGGCAAGGATAAGTGTAAAGGAAATAATTAATCCTTAACAAACGTGTGAGTGGGAGGCTTAAGGGGATGGCTGAGGAGGGATGGAGCAATACTGGAGAGGGAGAGGTTGGGAATTCAATGAAATAGCAAAAGAGTTGCACAGAGTAAAAAACAAAACAAAACAAAACAAATTTTTCCCTTGCCATTGCTGCAGATTGCTCCATTTTTTTCCTACTCTCTCAAACTAAAACACTCCCTGTAACAGCCTCCAGCTCCTCGCCTACCTTCCAGTTTCTATCCTACAGCAATGTTTCCCAAACTGCAAGGTGCACCCCCTCCAGAGGAGGAAGGGGGAGCAGAGCCCAGAGAGAGAATCAGAGATGCAAGAAGCCTGTGAGTGCTTGACTGGCTTTTGCAACCTCATTCAGGCTCCCTGCCTCTGAAATCAAGGTCCTCACAGGAAAAATTCCAAACCATTCATTTTCATTCTCTATCTAAAAGCAAACACATAACCAAAAAGAAAAAAATATATATATAATTTTTTGTTTTCATACAGGCAGTTAGAGGCCCTTCTGACCAGCCCTACACATGCTGACAGCCTGTGCTGTGCTGGGGACCACCTGAGTGCCTCGGAGCCACGCAGCCTGGAGGTGTGGCTCCTTCAGCAGACACCTGTCAGCAGAGCACTGTCCTCTCCCATCTGCAGTCCTTCTCCTGAAGGTGATTTTGGCTCTCCTGGCCATCCCCAAAGTTGTTTTTTTTCCTCATGTTCAAACCACAATCCCCTCTCCATCCCATGTGACAAGACTAATCATTAGCTCAGTAATCTTCTCTCCTTTGTTTTTCTACCTTCATGTTACAAACCTATTAGATATCTTACATGTTTCATTGTGTTGGGAGTATGGGTTTGTTAAATTCTACTATCCTGCTCTGCTTGAGAAACTGGAAACTTAAATACATCAAAGGTATCAGACCCAGTTACTGTCAGGAGCAAGATCTGTGTCCTTTTTCACCAGCACTCATTGCTTACAGACATAGAGTGAAGTGTGGTTTACATTTCTCCCACTTGTCTCCCATATTTTTGGAGTGTCGGATCTGATAGACCCTTCAGTCGTTCTGCTTTTCCACTTCTTTTCCTCTCCTTTAAATTCAGTGCAATCCTGGTATTGAGACATTCAGTGGGATTTGTGAGAGCACAGCATATCAGAAACATTCTCTCTGTTCAGTGCCCGCTTCCATCTGCCTCTGCTCGAAAGAAAATGTTCCTCCACATGTTCTCCACCTCCAGCACCAGAGCCACGTAAAGGGGTGGCACATCTCGCTCTGAATGCTGCTCACCCCTGCCCTGGCTGCAGGAATGCTCAGGGGGAGCAGGGACCTGCAGAGCAGCAGCTCAGGGCAGGCGGCTGCTGCTGCTCTGCGGCGCGCTCCGGGGCAAGTTGTGCTGCTTCACACAACCAAAATCTGCCTGAAGGAGGAAAAAACCCACAACTTTGCATAAGTGCTGTTGGGAACAAACCCAGAATGGGAAATCAACCAGCTCTCTTCCATTGCTGATTTTTTTTTTTTTAAATATATGAATTTTCTGCAGAACTATGTGTGATCTCCCACCTGCTAATCACAGATTTCTTACGTGGGTGGAAGGCAGATTTCAGTTTTATCAGCATTAATCTGGAGCAACTGTATTGATGATCTTACAGGGAAGGTTGATTTGAGTTTTCTTCTTCCTTGCCGTGCATCTCAAATGTCATCCTAAATGGAAATTTCTTTGTATATTTGGGATGTTTTTTCAATACTTATAAGAGAATTCTGGGGGGTTTTAATCTCCTATTCCACTCAGATTCTATTGTCTTCACTAGTAATAATCTGTCTGTAAATTAATTCCCCGAAAGGTGATTTTGCCTTTTTTCTTCTCCTTTTTTTTCCCCCAAGATGTTAGACAGACGCAAAGATTTGGTCTAGAACAGCACTTGTAGCTGATCCAGCAGCTACCCACATTCCAATACCAGGACTGAATGGGAGATGACACTCCTCCATGGTCATGGAAAGCTTGGATGTGGATCAGGCTTCCAGATCCACCTATAATAAGGTTTATTTGTAACGCTGGCCTAAAACACTGCCCCTGACAAGTGACACAGAAGTAGAACTTCACAGCACAGGCTCCCTCACCTGCAGTTGGCACCAGTCACTGCCAGCTGGGCACCTCCCAGTTGCACTCAGGGGTCTGAGACATCCTCCTCCCACCCACCCTGCTGCTGTCCCACTTCTGTGTGTCTCTCAGGATGGGCAAAAGCAGCTCCAGAGACCTGGAGTGACCGTGGTGGGTATGTGGAAGTTGAGTGTCAGCTTTCCTTTCTCAGGCACTGGCAACTTGGCCAGAGATCACAGTGGATTAAAAGCAAAGAACTTCTCTCTCCTGTCCCCATCCTTACCAGGCAGCAGGAGACACGCACGCTGCTTTCCCACCTCTGGTATTGCATAGTTCCTTAGAGCTTCTAGTAATTACTGATTTCCTCTGCCAGCAGTGGCAGATGGGAGGCTGTGGACCCAGTGATGGACTGTGGGAGTGTTTCATTGATATTGTGGGAGAATAATTGCTTTCCCTAAGTTATGGAGTTATGGTGGTTTTTGTAAATTTTTTTTCTATTTTTTCTTCCAGATATGCACTAAAGAACAGCCAATGGGAGGAAAAGACAGAACTGAAGGCATATGGTATTTTCCTGCAGTTTCAAGTGTATCTTAGACAATTTGTGTGGCTGTAGGAAGCCCCATGGGCCACAGGTTGCCTGTTTTTAAAATGGGCATCATAGTACTTAAAAAGGCCAAAACACCGTGAGCAGCTTGGGAGGAAAGCACTTTAAGGCTGTGCGATGGACAGCTGCAACATTTCCCTCAGAAAGAGGCCGTATGTTGTCCTCTCTGCTCTGCACTGTGCAGCTCTGGCCATGGAAAATAATGACAACTGAATATCTTTTTTTCCTGATTTTGATAGACTCAGGATCAGTCCTAGTACCTTGAACGGCCTCATGAGGTGTTCCAGCCTGTGTGACTCTATGTGCAAGGGATGCTCTGAAGGACTGGCACTTCTGAAGCAACAGCAACACAACAATAAAGCAAGAATAAATGTAGAATAAAATGCCAGTGGAAATCCCTCTCCTTTCATCTGCCTGCAGAGATGTTGCTGCTACTGCCACTGGTGCAGGAGAAGAGAGGGCTGAGGGTGGTCAGCACCAGGGGCTGGGGTGGGTGGCCTCAAGCTGGAGGAGCAGAAGTGACCGGGGCTGGCAGGGCAAGGGGGGTGAGCAGGCACTGCTCTGGGGGACTTGTCCAGCCTCCCATGGGGAGGGGAGGGGGAGAAAGGCCAAACTCCAACCCCACTAACCTGGATATTTGTGCTGGCTAAACATTATGGCATCCTCATAGGCACTCCAGTAAAACATACGGAAAATCTATTTCTCTTAATAGCTGCATAAACACAAATTCAAATTTCTGGGCTAAACTGGGGCAGTACCACTAACCTCTGGCATTCCATTATCCAGAGATAAACTTAAAATCACAAAACCCCCTAAATTAATCCTCTTGATTTCCAATTTTTAAAGTATAACTAGGTCATATTTTCTTAGTTTTCTTTGTGTGAAAGCTAAATACTCCAAAGTCTCAAAAGGGAGGTGTGCGGGAAGATATTCTGCAGTCCCCGGGGCTGGCTGGGGCTGTGAGACCTCCCCAGAAGTTGTAAGGCTTGTGTTAAACCTGAGAGGTGGCAGGATCTCTCTTTGATGTGACATCCAGACGGAGGGGAAAGCGGTTGCCAGGGTGACACTGAAAATAGAGCTGGGCCTGCTCCCTTCCCTTTGCAGGAGCGGTTCTCCGGGACAGCCTCAGTGGGAGAGGAAAGGTGCATGCAGTGGGAATCCGTGTGCTGCTGGTGCACTCTTGTGCGCTGGTGGCATCATGTGGGAGAGCCCAAACATGTAGGAGAATGCTTTTTGGGTTTTTGATCCTAAATGCAGAAGACTGAATTTTGGATTTGTAAAGTAAATGAAAGAGAAGATTTTGTCCTTCCCTCACCCAGCACCCACTTGGATCCCATGCACCTACGTGGTCTCTGAGCAACCGAAATACTTGGGTTCGGATGCAAAAATGCATTTCAGACTCAAAATCTGCAGAAATATTTGGTTAATCGTGTGCAATCTGATGAAATTTAGTTACCTTAAAAAAAAAAATCCCATAAAGACTTTCTTTGGAATCATTCTCTTAGGCAGCTGTATTACCAAGCCTTTATACATTCTGAATTAATTTTAAATGAAGGCTTTCTTCTTGGGTTGTCTGTGGTTTGTTTGTTTGTTTGTTTGTTTGTTTGTTTGTTTGTTTGGGTTCTTTTCGTGAAAAATCTTGAGGTATATTTTCCTTTTTAAAGTTATTTCTCTGCTCCTTGGCTATTAACTCAGCATTTGTTGAAATTCCTTAGGAAAGGGGGCTGCCCTGCCTCTGAGGTGATTTACACTGAGAAGAATGTTAAAGAATTACAGATGACTGTCGGTAACATACCTGCGTAACATTAAAATCAGGTTAATTGCTTACATTTCACTGGAAGTTATGGATGGCTGCAGAGCTTGGTGCTCCAGCAGATACTGGTACAGCAGGGGGTGGTTATTGATAGTTAAATTGCAGTAGAAGTTGTCTGTGTTCAGATGGGACCTCTTTGAGGGAGGACAGAACATTTCTCAAAGCTTCATATTTTCCCAGAGGGACTTTTCTAGCAGAACATGCCTGCTGTTCAAAGGAAATATTCCCCGTATGAGCAAATGAATGAAGAAGTTAGCTTTACAATAGACACCCTATTAAACTTTAAGGGGGCTGAAGTGAAGGAGTCCAGCTACATGTGTTTTTGGAAAGCTAATAAAAACCAGAAAATTATCTGTGCTGCTCTGTAAGCCAGCATGTGCACAGGAGGCTGTTGCAAAACCTGCAGAAGGAAAGAGGACAGAAGCAGTGAAAGGGGATAACTAGGGAGTGATGCAGCAAAAATCCAAGGTAGTGAATCTTTGCAGATTTAACTGACAAATTTAAATGCCAACTTGTTTTACTGTCTCTCTCTGTCTCCCACTCATCTCTTCAACTTTCAAGTGAGATTTCAAGTGGCAAGCAGGGAGTCTGCCCCCTCCCATGAGCAAACCAGGGGATGTGAGTACTATGCTGTGCATGGAAAGGACATTGCTGCCATCGACAGCTCTTTGTGAGAGTGCTGAAGCAGCACAGGGAGAGCTCGGCCACCCCCTACTCACAGCCCCCGGCTGGTGTCCCGTTCACTGTCTGTCCTGGGTGTGGCAGGCAGAGGGCTGAGAAGAGAATCTATTTTTTTGGGCCCCCTTTCCATTTGTCCCACAAAATCAGCCACCTCCAGGCTGGTGGTGGGTGCTGAGTGCAAGAAAAGGAGTGTGATTTCAGCTGGAGCTGGAGGGTGCTGCTGTGGTGCATCCT
The DNA here is from genome assembly GCA_013400235.1 of Oriolus oriolus. Classification (NCBI taxonomy): domain Eukaryota; kingdom Metazoa; phylum Chordata; class Aves; order Passeriformes; family Corvidae; genus Oriolus; species Oriolus oriolus. Next base: position 314,465 of record VXBT01008393.1, on the reverse strand, counting down.
CGTAGCCCTCCTGTCTGCTCATGTGTGCGTGGAGAAGGGTGGTTTTCTTGGCCTGATCTGTCAGCACGGGTGATATTCCTATAATAAAGACTCATGCTAGTTACACAAGACATGTTGACTAGTTTATTGTACAGTAATTGCTGCTCTTGCAGGATATCCACCCACTCTGACTGTGAGCAGAGGCTCCAGGCTTTTCTCAAAACATCTGATTTTATAGGAAGTTCTAGAATCTGATTTTTACGGTATTTGCTAGTGCAGTCTAAAAGAGAGCATTGCAGATTTCCCTTTCCTGCCCCACATTCAGCCAGACGTTTTTAGGAATTTCAGAAAACAGTAAAGGAACCCATGAATACAAAATTGAACGTTGCAATCAGACAGAGGAGCCAGCTCTCCTAATGAGGCTTTATTTAACCAATGACAATGTGCTGAGAAAACTAGAGGAAACAGGTCAGCTAAAAAACCTGGTACTGCAAATGCCTGTCGTAATTTCCCCCCATGAAAACGGATGTCCTTCTGAAAGGGCTGGTTAAGGAATCATCCCCTGAAGTCCTGCAGCTAATTTGCAAGACGTGGATGAAAAGACTGGCGCGCAGGAACTCAAGCCAGGTAATGTGACAGATCCAGAGTAGGATGGAGTCACACAACAGAGTTTAATGAGGAAACACTTGGCCTGGCTCAGCAATTAGTGGGGTCGTTTCAGCACTCAAAAGCCAGTTAACCCCTCCTTAATGGCACAATTTCACAACTCCCTTAAAACAGGAATTAGCCAGGGCTCCTGTCAGGAGAAGTGATGCTTTCCAGTCCCAGCTGTGAGTTTTTCGCCTAATGCCATCTCCTTTCTCAAGCACATGTTGTGCCAAGAACTGGAGCAGGGCACTGGACAGGTTTAAAAGGAAGGGTCTGTATGAGTTAGTTTTGACTTTTTCCACTTCTCCAAACCACTTTGGTGCAAAGGTTTGTGCCAGCTCAAGCAAAAGGAGGGTGTGGGTGAAGGAAGAGGTGCTGAGGACTGATGGGATGGCTTCATTAGTGAGAGTGTTGGTCTGTGTAGTCTGAAAGGATCTGTGAATTTGTGACCTCTTGGTTGGACAGAGCTCTGAGCAACCTGGTCTTGTTGAAGCTGTCCCCGCTCATTGCAGGGGCTTGGACTAGATGACCTCTAAATGTCCTTTCCAATCCAAACCATTCTATGATTCTGTGATTATGGACAGCGATGTACAGACACTGCTGTTCACCTTCCAAGACCTGATCCTGGCATCTTCATGCCGAGGTGTGTTACATCTCTCTCAGAGAAAACCTGTGGACCAGGTTATTTCAGGCCCTACTAATGCCTCAGAATTCTTAGTGACTCTTGTTCCTGGTCTCAGGCACAGCTGAGTTAAAAGCTTAGACCCCTGATTCTCTTGACACGAATGCATAAAATCATGTTGTCAATGGACATGTTCTTATACAACGTGAGGATTGCATTAGAGGAAGATTTTGCTCTGAGTTCAGATGCTGCCTTCCAAGTACGGGGAGCATCTGCATCATCAAAAAGTATAGCCAAGGATGAGATAGCACAGGAATTATTTAATATCTGAGCCAATAAAAACTGCATCAGACCATCCCAAAGAAATATTTGTGCTGTTAAAAGGAGAGAACAACCAATGGTCTGGTAAAAGGAAGATGTAAACCTCCCCGATTAAAGATAAAGGAAATCTCCTGGAGAAAAGAAAAATCTGAATAAATCTTCAAAGAGGGATCCCGCCAAAGAGGGATCTCAACTGCATAGGGAAAGCCAAATTCCCAAGATTTAACACTTCCTGTAGTGCAGAGAGGATGAAAGCCTGACAATCGCATAAGAGCTCTTCAGCTAGAAAGACCAGGGAAGAAAACCTCTAAAAGTGATCCCAGACACAGAATTCTCACATCAAATCCTGTGTCCGGTTCTGTGCCCCTCACGACAAGAATGACGCTGAGGTGCTGGAGCGTGTCCAGAGAAGACAGCGGAGATGGGGAAGGGTCTGGAGCACAAGTCTGGTGAGGAGCAGCTGAGGGAAGCTGGATGTGTTTAGCCTGGAGGAAAGGAGGCTCAGGGGTGACCTTTTGCCTCTCTACAACTCCTGGACAGGAGGGTGTAACTGGGGGCGGGGGAGCGGTCACGCTCTTATCACAGGTAACAAGTGACGTGATGAGAGGAAATGGCCTCAAGTTACACCAGGGGAGGTGTAGATTGGATACTGGGAAAAATTTCTTCACTGAAAGGGTTGTCAAGCACTAGAAGAGGCTGCCCAGGTTAGTCATAGAGTCACCGTTCCTGGAGGGTATCTAAAAGGCTTGGAGCCGTGGCTCTTAGGGACATGGATTAGTGGTGGACTTAGCAGTGCTGGGTTAGTGATGGGACTTCATGACCTTAAAGGCATTTTCCAGCCTAACTGATAGGCATGATTTTGTGATTCCAAGTGGGAAGGATCTTGGGATCCACAGGTCCTGAAGAAGGCAGCGAGACTGCGTGGAGCAGCCTGTCTGACTTGGTGCGTAGCTGAGGACCTTGGTGGCCCTGTCCTGACCAGCCGTGTCCTGGGACTGTGGGAGAGCCACCGGCTGAGACACAGAGACGCCTTTCCTGTGAGGTGCCACCGGAACCATGGAACTGAGCAACTGGGGAGCCTTGAAAAGACAGATTAACAAACAACCTGTTTTACAAGTGAACCCGGCCTAAGTCACTCCACACTATGGATGGCCAGGCTCAAGGACCTTCTATTCATTTATTTCATTTAATTCTCTTCAGAGCACCATGGACTCAAGTGTGCAGCAGCAGCAATAGATGCTTAGATACCATGGTGATGGGTGCTATACAAAACCTTGCATAGCTATGGAAACCACGGTTGCATTTATCCATCAGAAATGAGTATCTGGCAGCCCATGTCTATCCTTCATGTTCTGGAAGATCATGAAAAAAATCCTTGTACATGGCATTATATTTCACAGCTTTCTTTTTACTTGGCAACGCACACTTATCTCTATTTGATAATAATAATGGTACATGTATTTTTAGACTAACATTATGTGATATTAATTCTAAGCGTTATCCAACATAATGCAAGCTGAGAAGAAAAGCCTTTAGAGAGAAGAACTGAGGAAATAAAATAAGATTTAACCTGGTAGCAAATAGAGGGAATTTACTTCGGAGTTTAAATAAACACTTTTTTAATTTAAAAAAGTAAAGAAAACAGCAGAAAGTACATTTCTGGATCATTCGGTCTTCAGTTTTTGTGTTCAAGGAGTCTTCCTAATTGTCTGATTTTGCTAAGCAGAGTGTAAGAACAGAACATGTACTGTATCTGTCACGTCTTTATAACCCAGAGGAATCAGAACAAGACTAAGAGGAGGCATTTCAGAGCTTCCCTCATGGGTCTGACAATGGCTGTATCATCAGGGACAAGTGTCATTCCTTCTCTTTTCTCCTTCTTCATTTCCAAAATTAAGGCAATAATACAAAGCTGTAGATATCTGCATTAGAAGGAAAAAAAATTCAAATGGAGGTGATAAAGTTGCTTTTCACCAGCAGTAATTGGCTGCATTCAAAGCTATGGGTAAAAGTGAAATAAGCTGTGATAGCATCGTGGTACCTTGTTCTTTTACGTGCCCTATTTTCACCCAGCAGGGAGCTCATCCTGCATTCCCAGGCAGCTGCCATGGCTGAGCTGGCAGCTGCATATTGCTGACTTGGTCATTCATGCTGGGTAAATGTGCTCCAAAAACACTCAAATCCAAAGGCCAGACAAGAGCTTGACAGACCCTGAGTAAAATCCTGGCCCTGAGTGAAGTCTGTGGCAAACTTTCTGTAGGTAAAGGGATGTTCCTTACTGCCCTGGTTAGCGTGGGGTCACCAGGAGACACTTCCTCTCCTCCTGTCCCTGCACTATCAGCTCTCAAGCTGTCCTGAGAAGCAAAGGCATGGAAAGTGGGGACCTTGGACACTGCAGAGAAACTTGTAGAGGTGTTGGCTCTTTGTATGGGTGCTCCAGACACACAGGGAGAAGGAATTCTATGTGTAATGCCTTTGTTAGCTAATTAACTGGAAATTATCTGGAAATGAACTGTGATCTTAAATTCAGTAAAGACACTTATCTGAAAAAAAAAAATCTGGAACAGATGACAAGAATTGCAAAGGTTCATAAAGACATGAGTAAATTAAAGTAAATTACACTTCATTTTCTTCCAAGGAGCTCAAAGTCGCAGGGCCTTCCTGCTAAATCATGCTAACCTTCATTTACACCATGTTCCTTTGGTGCCTCCTACAGTTGTTTTTTTTTCAAATCCAGATCTTCTCGCCCCCTCCCCAAAGGTTGCTGATCTCTAACTTTATTTAAGAGGCAGTTTCAACACTCCTGCCCACACATTATTGACAGCCCTCTTCTCCCATCAAATGGCAATGCCTCTTCAGTTGACCAGGTACCCCCTGATGGACTGGGCTGGGCAATTAGCAAACCACCAGCGTGGCAAGGAATAAAACTTCTCCTTTCCTCGTCTCATCTACTTCTGATGAATCAGCGAATATCAGCATGAAGCTGTTCAGTGTTTAAACCTCATTCCCTATCAATGTGAAAATGGACAGCAGCTCCTGCTACAGACATACAAGAGAGATTTATAGGTACAGCTTGTTACTGGCCCCTGACTGAGACCAAATACAGCAATGAGGGGTTTGAGGCCACTAGATCTCAACCTCCAGTTTCATGGGGTGCTGTGAACAATGTGAATGGCAGAAAAGGAGAAAAAATTTGAATTAATTGTATTTTCCTCTAGAAGTGATCATAGGGCAGATCAGTTCCTGAGGGTAAAGAGCCATATATTCCTTTTGATAAACCCCATCTGAGGTTACCGTTTCCACATGCAGGCCCTAACAATGATTTAACTCAGATGTAGGAAGAAAAAAATAAAATAAAACCGTACAGCTACCTATCCATCTCTGCTGGGGAAAATCCTCAGTTAAAGTCTCAAGCAGCGGAGATCATGTGTCTTTCACAGCTTGAAATCCTGGCAAAAAGGAACTTGAGGAATTTCAGCTATTCCACATGACACTGGGCTTGCCTTGCTACTTCCTTCTGAGCAATCTGCCCCTCCAAAGGAAAATCTGAAGCAGCGTTGGCAGTGGTGCAGAGGTGACTTTTTGCTGCTCCCTATTTAGGGTGCAATGCCAGCTCTCCCAGCCATTACTGCCATCAGGCAGGACAATGTGCAGCCTTGCAGCAGGGAGAGTGTTGTCTCACATTATTGTTTTCCCTGGGAGAACACCACGACCAGGATATGTGCTACTCTTTCCTGCTCTCCACAGACATATCTGCCTCCACAAAAAGCGGCCATTCTGGTTCAAATTCAAGAGGTTTGGCCTGCAACGTAAACAGAAAATGTCTCACAGCTTGAAGCACTTCACTTGGCTGCTCCCCCCAGCCCCCTCCCACCCTCACCAGAGACTTGACAGGCACTGAGTGCAGCCAGAGGTGAGGGAGGTCCCTGGTGGGGTGCCAGTGGCCGTTTTCTCCTGAAAAATTCAGAAATTCACCTGCCTCAATTTGCTGGTATAAAGTAGCAGGAGAGGAAGGAATTGGCAGGGGGAGGGAAGGAAAAGCAAACCAGACATGGGACTGATGACCAGGTGACAGGGAGGAGTCAGGGAAAAGAGGCTGGGAAGAATCTGCCACAAACTATGGAGGAACCATACACAGCATCATCCTCCTGCCTATGTGACAGGCATCTCCCCCAACAGGGCTGCAGACAACCCTCTCTGGAGTTATTTCCCCCAGCAAATATTACTTTAAGCAATTTAAACCAGAGCTGTTTCCATCCTCGTTCCCCTTATGCCAGAAACATCCCTTCAGGAAGCTACCGACTGCCTGGACCCTCTGCCTGGTGGAGCTCAGAGCTTGCTGTGGGCCAGAGCCAACTTTTTGTGAAGGCTCATGTCTGTCTGGGCACTGTGCTGCCTGGTGCTCTCTCAAAGCCAGACAAATCCACACTTGTTCCTCACTCCTCGACATTTCCTCCGCAGGGCCAGCGGAGCAGGGGCCACAGGGATCGGCTGTGGCAGCCCCGTGTGGAGCCTGTTCCAGAGCAGGGCCACACAAACACTCCTGCTCCTCTTGGTCCTGTCACTGGCAAACTGGTCCCAGAGACAAAGAAATAGCTTAAGTATTTGGCAGACTTGGGCTGAATCTGAAAAAGACATTATTTCCAGACATCTGAGAGGGATGTGTGGACCTCAGGCGCAGCTGACCCCTTGGAGCTGTCCTCTTCGGGGATTTTGGCTGCCCTCTGGGGCAGAATACCTTGGGACAACCTGCACCTGCTGGCTGGCACTGGGCAAACAGGGCTATTTCTGCTGCCACGGGACAAGTTGACCTCTGAAGAGCCTCATCGCTCCCATCAGTTGCTGAGCGCCCATGCTGTCCACCCTTTTATCAGTTTACAAAATTAAGAAGTGGAATACTTTGGTTGAAAAACAGATTTTCCCCCTTTTGCTGAAGGCTTTTTTCCTCTTTATGGAAAGATTTTCTATTGCCAGTCCCACCTTCAGGGTGAATGGATACATATATTTTGCCAAGGTGCAAACTGGAGCACCAAGAGCTGTTGGGGTTTCATGGAGCTCTTTACCCAGCACCAAACAATTTCTCTTACATGTATCTGTTGCCAGGCCTGAGCAGCTCCCTGTGTGTAGGAAGGGGCCTGGGTAAATATAAAGCAGCATAAAAATGAGCCCTTGAGAAAGAATGAGACACTTGACCCTGCTGGAGAACTGGTTCAAGGATCCTGATGTTGGAAAAGCTGCATCCTCTGTCCCTTCCCTCCCCTTCCCCCCTCCAAAGACCCAGAAACATTTTTCAGCCTTCTGTTTTTCAAATGGAAGACAGATGTCCAAAAACATGTGTTCAGGTGTAATGTGACTGAAGATTCGTATGGAGAAGCTGTCACTGGACATTTAAGGCCTTTTGGTGTCCCCCCGCAGCCAGAGGAGGCTCCTCTGGAAGGTGAAGGGAAACATGACCCATCCTGGGTGCTCTGGGGCTCAGGGCTCATCCAGCATTAATGATGCTTTTCCCAGATTACCAAGGACATGCAGGACTGGACGTGGAGCTATTCACTGATTCTCATCAGCAAAGGGAAGAAAGCATTTTTATGCTTTTTTTCCCCCACTAGTTTCTCTGTTACACCTAAGCTGAATGAATTCCTGCATGATCCAATATTCTGAACTGATTTTGAAACCACCATTCTTACTGCTTTTAATGATGTTCCTTCAGTCACAGGACGCTCTTTGTGTTTCCAGAAATGTCATCTGCCTTCATCCTACTACATTCACCTGTTGTTATGTAGAATACTGAATTAAGGAATTTTGTTCCTTTTATTCGGTAATAGGAACAAAAAGCTCCTAATAAGGACAAGATTTGAGCAGTAACTGGGCCTCACTTTGCTCTGTATTTCAGAGCCTCTGTGCAGCCCTTTTCCAAGAGTCGTATCAACCTGTAGGAGCAATCCTTAGGAAAATTGCTTAATTCATCAAGACACACGGTTACATACTGATCTCTTCTGCAGATTCAGCTCAAGTTGAGCTATTTCTTTGTCTCTGGGACCAGTTTGCCAGTGACAGGATCAAGAGGTGCACGCAGTCCTGCTGAGATCAGCGGCGCTCCTCATGTCCATGAAATGAAGGGTTGACTTCAGTCCTTCACTGACCCACCACTGGGGCAGAACTGTCATGATCGTCCTATCCATCAGAGTGAACATTGCCTGATTGTCTCAAGCAATGATCATCCAGAACAGGCTTTCAGTCTGCTCAAAGAAACAGGAAAATTTAGCAGTAAATATATTCCCTCTTTTAGAAAGGTCAAATGCACAAAAAAGACATTTTTGAAGGAAGGTCGGATGACCCCCAGAGCCTCTGACAGGCAATTTTCCTGTCCCTGCACTGTTTGGAGTTTTAATTGCCTCTTTGGGGAGGTGCTAGAAGCTGCCTGAGAGCGCAGTCACAATCCAGCAATTTGGCACACGTGACTCCTTCGAATATGGGAGCAATTAGCAAAAAGTGATATGGTGAATGGTAGCGTAAGCACTGGATTCTGGACAGCATTCAGACAAGAAATCCAAACCAGAGCAGAGTGGGGCAGACAGAAATCCAAACAAGCTTTCACAGAAATAAAACGCATCGGCTACACTTAGATAATGAGAGCCCAGTATTAGGAGATTGAATTCAGAGTCACCATCGCATTCCTAAAACTCGCTGACTGAATGGGTTGCAGCAGAGAGTGCAAGTTCACTAAAGCAGTTTGTGAGAAAAAAAAAAAAATCCAAAATGTTTAGTAGAAATAGCTTTAAAGACTTCTGGGAGAATTAAGTGAACCCAGATTGGACAATGAGCACACCGGTTCATAGAGGAGAGGGGAAACAAATCTGTACCCTAGGCATTAGTAAAGATTTTTGTGTACCCACAGGAGCTAATTTCCTAGATAATTTTTGTTACATTGTGCATACAGCATTCTTTTTAGTAACCTGCAGGATGCCACGAAGCATTAACAGTAGGTTTAAGACATCAGCCAGCGAGCAGTTTCTGTCTTAGGAACAGAAAATCCCCAAGTCATTAAACCCTTGCCATTTCAAACAACTCCAAGCAGCATTTGTCCTAAATCATGTCTCCCCAGTCCAGCTATGTTTGCTTTAATAACTGGAAATGAATCCTTTGCAGCCGCGATGACGCTGTCTCCTGGGATCATCACACTTCAAACAGGTTTTGCTCTGTCAGTGAGGTCCCCACCCTCTCCAACACCTGAATGTGGTGCCCAGCTGGGTCCGCTCTGTCTGGGGGCAGTGGCTGTGCCCCACTGAGGACTGGGCTGCTGAGACAGAAGAGTGAGCAACAGCTGAGAAGGGAAAGAAAGAGGAATGGAAATTGGGCAGGAACAAAAAAGGGAGGAGGGCTGATATAAAAAGAAGAAGGTAAACATGGTAGCTGGAAAAGCAAGAAATGTATAAATAGCCGATCAATGAAATAGGAAGAAATAATTAATTAGTGAGCAAAACCAGAGGGTAATGAAATTAAATGGTTAATTATGCAGTGGAGCAAACAGAAAATTAATTAAATGTGTGTGGATCTACCAGGTGCTCTGATTATTTAAGGCAAAACATGGTCAGTGAAACTATTCATTCTCTGGTATTTCAGTTATTCGTGGTATCTCTGGCCATGGGGATTAGAGCCTGTTTAAATGCAAGGCCCAGCCATGTACATCTAAAAATCATTTATCTTGAGAGTGCAAGTGAGATGAACAGGACAGTGATGGAAAGTAGCAAGGACACAGCTGTTCTGAATAAAATGCCTTAAAAGAAGATGCTATAACAAGAAAATAGATAATGTGTCGCTTTGGTTTTTTTTTCTTTTTTACGTTTTTTTTTTTGACTGATCAGTTTGAATTGTTACAGCTGAGAATAGAAGTTGGAAATGTTTGGCTCTTGCTGCCCTGACAATGGAAGCTCTACTGTGTCTGAAGCAAGGTAATTCAAATAGATACAATTGCTTATTCTTTGGTTAACTTTAAACTGCTGGAGGAGAAGCCAGGATTTTTGAAAACGAATGATTAACAAACTATTACAATAATGTCTAACGATTGGGGAAAAAAAAAATAATTTCCTGCCTACCTGTTGATTAAAGTCTTGATAAACCCACTGTAGTGTCTGAAATAATTCTGGGTTACTTTGTAACTTCACTTCTCAAGTATGGCAATGTCCTCCTACAGTCTGATCTGCTAGTATTACCTGCTTTCCACACCCCGCCCCCAGTGTGGGTGTCCTATTTATTTTTGGAATTTTTGTTCTGTAAATATTTTCTAATTTCCTCTCTGTTAAGTAGATTTTGATCTCAGGTGTGATTACGTTAAATTGAAGTCATTCCTTTTCTCTTATTAAGTGTTGCTAATGAACACAATCGGCCCATGTGATCATTCTTGGGAATATTTATATGAGGGTATGAAAAATTTGCTTGCATGAATAGCCAGAACACACACTCCAAATACTTTGAGGACTCAGCCAGGAGTTCCTCACAGCATTTAAAAGTGGTTTTCCGAGCTGGGAGGTCATGGGTAGCAGTTGTCTGTATTTGGAAAGTAATAGAAAATGTAGCAATGCCTGTATCATTCATTGATTCTCATCACCTGCACATAAATGTTTCCCTCACCTAATACTTTACAGCTCTACAGGACACATTTATTGTCTCAAATGTGTAGAGCTATAGCAGAATAAGGACTTAAATAAACCACAGGTGTGAAAAATTCCAACTGGCAACTTCAAACTAAACACCACGAAGCATGAAAAGACACTTGTCAGAGGTGGAAGGAGCAGTTTCATTAAATCATTGCTTCAGCCCAGACATGTTGGGCCTAATTCTCCCCTCCCACCAGCTGACTCACAGGGAGCGTGGGCAGTGGCGCTGCTGTAAGACTGGAGTGGTGGTGGCACTTGGACTCTGGAGCTCTCATTACGCCTGTCTGACACCACGGAGCTGAAATGTGCAGCTGAACAGATTTATGGTGCTGCGCTCGTCGGAGGTGAAGGACTGCTCCTACTCATGATCTGGGATCACTAAACTGAGGCGGGGAGAATTTTGGTAGCTGACTTTGCCCCAGCACTGAAAGCAACAAAACCTGCCTGAGCTGCTGGTGAGGCAGGCAAGAGTTGGATCTTCCTTTAACTGTGTTTTTCTTGCTGCCAGCTTCCAGGGAGGAGCCAGCGTGCCATCTTTGTGAAGTACTGCAGCTGAAAGCTCCACTGCCATCAAATTTTGTGGCCCCCATCCTCTGCTCCCTGTCACTTTGGCACGTGTCCCCACCTGGAATCCCCTCCTGGCAAGAGTCTCTCATCGTTTGCAGCAGGGCAGAACCAGGCAATTGCAGAGCAAGCACCTCCTGCCTGCATCTCCCTCTGCTGATTTGACTCTTAGGGAAGAGAGGGTATGGCAGCCGCGTTAGGCATGCCAAGCACAGTGCCTCCAGCTGATGCCATGATGATTTTTTGCTTTTTCTTTTATACCCCTTTTATACGCTCTTTTATATAGCTTTTATGTATTCTTTGTAAGGGAAGTTTGATAACTTCTCTTAGACCCAATATCCCATTAAGCTAAGAGACCAAACACCCTGGAAACCCCAGACACCGAGGGCATCTCCAGAACACATTCTGTAAACAAAGCCAGGCCCAGCCAGGGGAAGGTTCCTCGCTGAGGGGTCTCGCTGGAGTCCCTCACTGGGGAATCTTTGATAGATGTGCTAATTAGCAAGGCCTATAATTGCACACACATCACATCGTGGGGGGCCATTTCTCTGGGGGGCATTTCAGGGTGCATTTCAATGTGCATTTCGGCGCCCCTGAGGGTCCTTAAATAAATCCTGAGATAAAACCCTTTTTCCCTCTTAACTGTGTTCAGCTCTCTTAAGACTAGGAAAAGGCATCACAGTGAGTAGGCTGGAGAACTGAATCCTCCTTAGAAATACCTTTTAAAGACCATGGCAAAGGGGAGTGACCAGAGCACCAGCCCTTTGCAGCCTCAGCACAGCAGTGGCCAGCTGGAGAATATGGGTGTGCTGCATTGCTGCCTACATGAGCAGGGAATGTAGGAAAAGCAGCATTTTTTTTTTAAAAGTGTGAAATGCACCAGTGCATAAGTGTTAACTTACTTGAAAAACACCAGCATGAATAGTTAGCATTACATTGCTTTGAGCACTGCTGAGAAAAGTGTTTGCCATTTTTCTGTGTTAGTGAAAGCCACACGATCCACTTTATTCTTACGTTCATATTATTGCAGTTACAAGAGACAATTTGCAAATGCCTGGCTGCTTCATAAAAGCCAAAGTACTTGGATTCACAGCAGGTATTAATTTTGTGTGCATCTGCTGAGCTGTGCATGGCATCAACCTGTTTTTAATTACACCTGCATGTCAGGCTCAAAATGCATCTGTGAACAGCAAAGATAAAAGGTAGGCAGAACAGGATGTCATGTATTTCCCATCACCTTTCACTGGCTGGCTGCCCACAGAAGTAAGAGGAAATTCCCTTCTTTCATAGTGAAAATGTAAAGATTTACTAAGCTTTGCACTGCCAACAGCAAGGTGTAATCACTCCTTTAAGGAAGCATGCATGTGTTAACAGGGGTGAGCAGGGGAGTTCCAAGAAGCTTTCCACACCTTCCCTACCACTGATCTGTAAAGGGCAATAAGTAGCTCTTGCTTTGTGATATTTTATTTGCATTGAAATGTGTAAGTTGGTTGGCTTAATATCCCAACTTCATTGTGAAATAAAATATGTGAAAGCAGGAGTGACCAGGGCTTTTCAGTAACAAAGATAAAAGTTAGACAACACTTCTCTCTTCTATTATTTCACCCGATTATAGAAAAAAAAATTGTTGGTACACACTTTTACAAATAAAATAATTCGGACTACTGCTAGGGATGGCCATGACTCTTGAAACACTTGACAAGGTGATTAAAAAACTGCTAGACAGTCAGAAGAAATGTTTTTCATGAAGCAATTCCCTCTGAATGAAAAATACTAAGCCATTTGTGATTGCACCTTCAAGCCATTCCTTTAATTTATTCCTGTCATTTGGAATTGTTACTTTTTCTAATTGCATTAAAAATTGTGCACTGTAAAGGCTGTGGTGTGTGCCAAGAATGTGTATGTGTAGTCAGTGCATAAAACACGAGAACAGGGAAAGAACAACTGCATTTTTTTATTCTGGAATCCAGTCAGACTTCGGAAGCTACCTCAAATACTTTGCTTCAAAAAACAGCAATGAAAATCAATAATGGTAACACAAGTTTAAAAGATAAAGAAGTCATTCACAAGCCCCTTCTATTTCAGCACAAGTGCAAGTTGTTGACACTTTTTGATCCCATTGCTTATTCCTACAATATTTCTTGGCAATTTGGGGTCTCTCAGTAGAACCTGCATGAATTAACCAGTCATAAAAAGCACCCATGAGATCAGCCCATCTGGCAGGCTGAGGCTTGATTTTGTGTGCAGGTAACCTCGAGCCCCTGGCTTTGGTAACCAGGCCTGGGCTCTGCACAGTCCAGGTTGATGCAGGAGGGCATCCCTGCCTTGTGCCCAAGGTGGTCACCCCTCTGGCAGCCCCAGGGGCTGGGGGGAACTCCCTGGTGTCTGCCAGAGTTAGGGGAGGAGAAGGGATCAGGGCCAGTGCATCTCACCACTTGATTTTTGTGTCCAAGTTTTAATGAGTTTAGTCAGAGGCCTTGAAGAACGTAGACCTGAATTCCTGCTTTCCTCAGTCAGGCACTGATCCAGTAGAAGCTGTGGTTGTAACTGCCCTGGCACCATCTTTGCTCTCCTGGAGTGTGATATGAAAAACAAAACAAAACAACTCTTTTTCAGTAGAGAGAAGGGCCTTTCAGTATATTTCAAACCTGAAGTGAGAGAAAGCACAATAAACCAGAAATGAGGTTGAGATCCAAAGACTCCTGAAGGCCTCTGCCCTCATGGTTACCCTCCTTTGTAGCCCCGTGATCCAAATATTCCCTGGATTTTTTGCATGCCTTTTCAATTCATGCCACCAGCTGTAATTTCAGTTTCACGGTAACCAGGCAAAATCTCACCATTTTCAGCAGTGCCCTGCCAGATTCTACTCTTTATGAGCCCTAAAGTTTACAGAGGTGGTACCTTTACCTCCCTCCATTGTTGCTGTGCAGATGCATTTGTTTCTGAAGGGTAAAAGCTCATTGCTGGTTTTAAAGTTGTATCCTATTAACTTATTTCATCTGTCAGTGGATGTAAGTCTTACATAATATAACACTTCTTTTTTTTTCCTTTAGTGAAACCACAGTTTTAATACAACACTTTCTTTGTTACCTGAATACGCTTTTTGTGTGCTTTTGTTCAGGCTGCAGGAATCCAGACAAACAAGTGTTAATTCCCCATGATGTTTTCCAGCTGACAGGCCTAATTGATTTGATTTCCACTGTTTTCACAAGTGACCCCCCTCAACCCGTCATCACCACTTCTTTTGATACCTGAGCTTTACTTTCTACTCTCACATTCCACTTCAACAACTAATAAAGAGCTTATTAGGAAGGAAGAAACTCATTATTTGTTTTCTAAACTCTGCTCCATGCGCAGCAGATTCAGCGGGTTATAGCCCTGTATTATTAATCAATACAGAACATTTGCTTCTATTAGGTTACCAGCATCTTTTATCATCAGGCTGAGGGTAGGAACCTGTTTCTTTGTGTTCTGCTACCCACGCTCCAGCTAGACTAGACAGAGATAAAAGACAGCTGAGTAATATTTTCCTGAGATCCCTGATGATGCACACAGATGGCCTGTAACAAATGAAATATGCAAGGTGACGGCTGGAGTTCTCCTCACTCCAAGTTCAACTTTTACGGCTTAGAGAGTATTTCAGTCCTTACAGCACAGCTTCATGGGAGAGAGAGATTTATTTTCTTATCTGTAACAGGGTTTGTGAGTCTTTGCCTACCATGGCCATTAATGGTTGCAGTAGGAAGTAGCCAAGTGCTTTCACTGTACTTCTTGCCTTATTAAAAAACAGCTGGGGAAAAAATGTATTGAAAAGAGCAATGCGGATATGTGGAGCTTGAGAAATATAAAGGGGAGCACTGGAGAAGTTTGTTATCTACATGGAATGAAATACAAGGCTGAAGAATCCCATTAAGGGATGTAGCATATGTAAAAGCAAGCAAACAAACAGTATCAAACACATATTAAGTCAAGTGAAAGATTACATGTTGTAGCACAGGAAAAAAAAAAGCCCTTTGCAATAAAGTAAACACAGATCTGTTTACAGTGCCTGAAAGAAACAAATATTTTTTTCTGGCCTATTACTATGTCTTCTCTATGACTGCCTTATCAGATCACAGTCCAGCTGGTGGCTGTGTCCATCAAATTCACTTTTGCTAATGTATTAAATAATCTGACCATAATGCCTGACTGTGGATCATAGTCTGGTGAGCAGGAATTCATCCAATTTGAACTGAACACAGTTTTAAACACGTAGCTCCTAACCTCCCCAACCCCTGGAGTCTCAGCTTAGTGGAAGATCATCTTAAAACAATCCAAATATCTTCTGCAAGAGTTTAGAGTCAAAAAGTGATTTAGCTCTGTTGAACTGCAGAACAGCACAGATAAAGCAGGGATTCCTTGACTGCTTAAGCAGCCTGGACTCCAGAAACCTGGGAGCAGCCCACCACCTTCCCAATGTTCATGTCCTCAGGGGCAGAAGCACAAAGATACAGAAAAAAACCCCAAAATCCAAAGTGAGCTGCTGCCTGGGAACTGTGCCCCTCCCAGGAAAAGCTTTTGTATGTGTTGCTCCCCTGGGGAAGGGGTGGCTACAGACAGCAAATGGATGTGCAGAAAAGTGCTCTGCTATGGACACACCCCACTCCTGAGGAACGCAGAGCACCTTCTCATGATCCAGAGACAGAAGAGGACAGTGGACAGCTCCAGCCAAAAGAGGTGGCAGGTAGCCAGAGAACACAGGGCTGGGGACTCCTCAGCCCTGAGCCAGAATGGGACACAGCCCCACTGGTTGTGGTGCCAGTGAGAACACAGAACTGCTGCCCCTTTAGGAGCTGTGGGATGAAGGGGTGGTGAGAAGATGGAACTGTGAGAAGATACTGTAGGAACGAAGTGGGACTGTAAGTTATGACACACGGATGATGAAGAGAGCAGGTTTGGTGGCTCTGAGTGACTGCTGAACAGCACATGACCCCCCACACCATGCATGTCATGCCTTCAGAGTCTGATGGCAAGGAGGCCCACTTAAAGTTTCCAGATTTGTCTCTTCTGGGCTGCACTGAAGTATTTACATAGGTGTGTATCAATTTTGCAGCTTCAACCAATTACAGTGACAGTTTTTAAATAAATCAATACATTATGTATGCATATAAAATAGACTGTATTTCTATATATAAACCTAAGCCATTTCCTGTCTATATGGAAAGTATGGGTATTGTCTGCTGTGTGAAAAAAGAAAAAAAAGGATATGCTCCACTTTTTCCATTTATCGTCCAGAACATACCCTCATATCAAGCGGTTTCTGATTGAAAACAGCCTCTTAATGCATTACAAGTAAAAATAACCCATTATTGTGTAATATATGATATACCCTTTCCTCTTTTAGGCAAAGCAGTGCCTGCAAATATGTCTAGACAGACTGATGGAAAAGCACAAATTGGCCTCTAACTGTTGCCACCCACTTATCAGACAAACCTGGAAAAAAATTTAAGATACTACAGTCTCACTCGTTGCACAACACCCATAAGGCAGAAAGTCTCTCTGAGGCTTCATGGCTTACTGCAAAGCAGAAGTGTCAGAAACTTTGTGAACAGGAGCATGACTAACTTGCCTTCATGGCCTGATGAGAATTGCCAAGTGACTGAAGTAGGCGAGGGTGTCCTGCAAGCAGTGGAATATCCCTTGTATGGACAGTGTTAAAAGTCTTCTTCCCAAGCTGCAGATGAATCAGTCACCTGCCGACACTGCAGACATGATCAGAGTTCAGAATCTATTTGCCACATTTTGGAGGAAAGCTTTTAAGTCTTGACTTAATCCTTCTGCCTTGCACCTGATCGTTTTTTAAAATGAGCTTTTTAACTCTCTTGAGTTTATGTCTGGTAATAAAGTTGTCTTGGACAAGGTTCTCTTTGTAAAAAGATCATTTTCCTCCTCTGGCACACCTCCCTGCTACCTTGTCGTGGCAGGAAATCAACATCGTTTGTACTTGCACTGCGGAGTCTCAGGCTGCAATGTACATCGTGGATAACAGCCTTTGGGTTCAGCTGTTCTTCTCTTCTTCTCCTCACTTTTAGACAAGAATGACAGGGGAAAAATGCTAATGGAAAGAAAGACCTGCAGAAGAGAAAGAGAAATCAGTTGTTCAAGAGTTTTCATCCGACGCCACTTGTATCCGACTTGCAAAATACTTTGTGGTTGTTATCAGAAAGTGTTAGTCTTCCCCGTGGTGAAAAGAGAAATGGTGAATCAACAAAGTGGGTGATTTTTGTATAAAGGGTGTGCTGGATGATGTTTATACAGTCTGCAAGCCCTTGCATGTTTTCATCTGTGTGTGTACAGAGTGTTGGTGTGTAGGAAAAGTGGTCGACTCTGGTCCCAGAGAAGTTACAGAAGCCTTGTCACATTTTCATGTTTGAAAACACCATGGTGGTGAAAGCCAGGCATGGGTTGGGATGTACAAGCCCTGTGTAGGAGTGGGGTACTGCAATAACACTGCCACTGGCTTCAGGCCCTTTGCTTTAGTGTTTTGACTTCTTCATCTCCACAGTTGTGGAATTCCAGAAGGTAAGGGGCTAATGTGGATGTCTCAAACACTGAGGGAGAAGCCAAGCTTGGCAGGCGGTTTGTCTGGCTGGAAGAAGCACCAAATAACTTTGCAGTCACCTGTAATCTCTGAGCCGATGTTGTTTTTCGGTGGTTTCCGAGCTCTCGCGCTGTCCCCACGCGCTCCGCTCGCGCGCGCGCCGCACCTTGCGGACAGACGGTAGCTCGGACCGCGCGGTGCCGCGCCGTTCGCTGGAGGCGTGGGTTCGGAGCGCGCGGTCCGGGAGATC
>VXBT01008393.1:243269-296477 GCA_013400235.1 Oriolus oriolus | reverse complement strand
GACCGGCTGGCTACCGGCGGGCTGTGGCGGGGGGCAGCGGTTTCTGAAGAGACCGTGGCCGCGCGTCCTGGCGGCTGCGCCCCCATAAGTCAGCACTGAAGGAAAGTCTCTACTATACGCACACGTGCACACTCCCCCTGCACCTGTATGCACACATACACACAGCTGAGGTGGAACCTAAATAGCACCTCCTTCTCCTTTTGTTTTGGAAAGCCAGTATAAGGTTTCTCCTAAAGGCATAAACAAGGAAAATGGCACATACAGAGCTACCATCTTCACCCAGAAAAACAAAATGCTGATGGACTTTGCAAACATCACAACAGTTTTGACACAGATGCCCCTGTAAATTGAGCCAAGCTGTTCACTATGCACCAGAAATGGTCTTGTGTTTGAGCTTCAAATTCACCTACTTGTGTAAGTGAGGTTGCAGCTGCAGCTTTGCTGCAGGGACAGGCAGAAACTCAACCCAGGCAGTAATATGCAAGACAAACATCAGGACGAGGCACTTTCCAGTTGAGCTTTGAAGTTACAGCCTTTCTACCAATGTGCTTTGGATTTGCTCTGCTATTTTTAAACCAGAAGAGATGTCCAAGCCTCTGCCCAGCCCTCCCCTTATGTTTGGTAGACTTATCGGGGTTGGCATCCTGTCTGAGGCAGGAGATCAGTCAGGAAGTTAACCAGGAGTCCAGATGCTGCTCTTGGAAAGGCTCATGCCAGAGCCAGGCTTCCACGTGTTTCAGCTGCCAAATTCCCTCCACACAAATGTCCACAGTTCCTGGCTCTCGCACTGGAGTAGTTAGAGGAAAAGCCTGAAGAAGAATGTTTTCTACTCTACAATTAACGGGGAGGAGCAGTGCCAGGGGAGCAATACTGCTGACATAGGCTGGCATGCCTTGCATTACAAGTTACTGTTTTCCAGCCAGAGAAAGTTCTTGTTTGTCCGTGAAGATTTGCACACATGATGGGACAGGCAGCACACTCCAAGCTCTGCCCTGAGGAAGGGAATTAGGCTGGGCTGCTTTCCCCTTACAGGTTGCACTGACATATAAATGCCTACACACATTTATATGTTAGATAAATATTGGAGTCCCTATCTCCCCACACTGTCCTAGGAAAGACACTAATTTTTCAATAGCTGCTTACACTGTAGACTCTTTTTCCTTCAGGCTCCTAAAATCTCAATCCCATGGAAAGCTAGGACTGTACTTCAGGCTCTGTATAACAGAAAACTTCATGTGCTAGTGATGCTATGATGATTTTTTGCTTTTTCTTTTATACCCCTTTTATACACTCTTTTATATAGCTTTTATGTATTCTTTGTGCTTTTAGCCCACAGAGTTATAATTCTTTAAGTTTGATAACTTCCCTCAGACCCAATATTCCACTAAGCCAAGAGACCAAACATTCTGGAAACCCCAGACCCCGAGGGCCTCTCCAGAACACATTCTGTAAACAAAGCCAGGCCCAGCCAGGGGAAGGTTCCTCGCTGAGGGGTCTCGCTGGAGTCCCTCCCTGGGGAATCTTTGATAGATGTGCTAATTAGCAAGGCCTATAATTGCACACACATCACATCATGGGGGGCCATTTCTCCGGGGGGCATTTCGGGGTGCATTTCGGCGCGCCTGAGGATCCTTAACTAAATACCGAGGTAAAACCCTTTTCCCTCTTAACTGTGTTCAGCTCTGTTAATTTTAAGACCAGGAAAAGGCGTCACTATTAATGCTTTTTTTTCCTAAAGGGGGCTCTGGTTAAGCAAATCTGTCTGTGGTGCTCTCACTGACATCTCTGCCATGGGGAACACACCTGCCTTTTGCTGAAGGTCTGGTTCTGCGGGTACTTAAAGGGCTTTTCTTCAGTCACCCTGCTGGAAGGCTGGGGCTGCTTTTGGTGAGCACACACTATACTACCTGCTCATAAAAAACAACAGTGAAAAGCCAAACCTGCAAACAGGTGTACATGGTGATTTCAGGTCATGATTAATCATCATGCTTCAAATAATTTGCCCCCTAATTTTATACCACTGACATGAAGGTTTCTGAGATGGCAGGGTCTATGAGCACCATCAGAATGGGGCATCATTTCCTTGGACCAAACCTAAGGGTCAGCAGAGAGCACACATGTACATGTCCCTCCTGGGACAAGAAAGTGTGAGATTTTAATCCACAGTCATATTAGCACATTCCAGGACATTAATGCTTGTAACATGCTGAACCCTGGAGGTTTTTCCTTCCAATTTTTGATTATTCATTGAAATGTCTATTGCAACTGTGGACCATGAGTCCATAAAAGGTGATGTGGGTAGTGAACCCTTATGGATTCAGCTGATGCTTGATTTTGTTTCACAGGTCTCTCTCAGATACCTCTGGGGTGTGTAGTTTGTTAGTTTTGATCTAGGCTAAGACTGAGTTTCAAATTACAGCTTAGGGATATCCAAACAAGTAGGAAAAAAAAAAAAGATTATTCAATCTAACATGGATTCTTTTACCAGGAAATGATAACAGCAAACGTGACAATTGTAATCACAAAAGGAATTGCTTCCAAATGTTTTGAGCAGCTAAAAATATAGCAGAGAGGAGAAGGAGGAAGGATTTAGGACAAAAGCTGGAATTCAACCTTAAGTATAACAATGAGTATCTGCATTTACTGTCATAAAGATCTTCTCATCAAAAGCATGTGCTAAAAGTCCCAGTGCACACAGCAAACGCTGCACTATTTTAACTGGTCTATTTTGGGCCCACTTCATAAGGACCCATTGGTAAGACACAGTGGCAGGACTCACTTTTTACTCATATCTCTATATGAAGAGACAGCACTTCTCACAAATGACAGCAAAGGCCAGGGTGTTTCATCCAAGATTTTATCTTTTGTTTAGTGGCGTTTTGGCTTCAGTTTCACCATGCTGTTGACAAAGACATTTGAGCATTTTTATTGATTCAGAAATCTGGGCATTAAGACTCATCTTTATAGTTCACTTAAAAGTAAATGTTTCAAAATGTAAAACTCCTCATGCAGCTTTTAAACTTTATTGGCTGAAGACTGAGTGCTGTAAAATGATTTTTTCTCAGTAATGGAAGTTCTATTTTACAGAAAACAGTAACCATTAACTCTGCTTGCTGAGAGCAAATGAACAAAATCAGACTTGCTCTATGAAAAAGGAGGATTTGGTCACTATAATAAAAGTACAAATTTTTCATATCCTCTGTTTTCTCAAGACCTACTCATTCCTAACTCCTGGGTTTTACTACCCAGTCGTGTTAACAGAGAAATCATTTTGCTCATTTTAAATGCAGCTGGAATGAAAAGTGATATAAGCAGAAACAGGAATGAACGAAGGACAACTTGGAAAATAGTTTTTTTTCTCTTCTTCCCTGTAGTGCTTGCATACTGCCTGGAAGAACTCAGGAGGTTATCCATGGTAGCATCAGCTACATCCTTGTCCTTTCTGGCTGCTACTTTTCTAGCCTTAAAGGCATCTAGTCTGGAGACCCAGAATTTGTCCAGTCAATCCATTACAGGGCTTCATAATCTTACTATCACAAAGGTTGGAGTATTTTTTCCTTGGTGTCTAATAAGAATCTTCCCTATTCCAGCTGAAGCCTCTCCCTACCTCTCTACCTCACCACAGGTTCTGTGTTCTGCTATTTGTAGTAACTCTTCAGATATTTAAATACATTCTCAGCATTCACTCCTATCTCGTTCTCTTTACAGTAAGCAAATACAGTTTGTTCAGTCCTTCCCTCACAGGTAATTTTTTGTTGTACCTGTGGGGATTGCAACAATGATCTGGATCCTCATGAGATTGTCAGCATCTTTCTTACATGCTGTGACCAAACTGAACTAAATGGGGCTGGATTCACAGGTAGACAAAATACCTACAGCACCCAGAGTCCTGTGGCTCCTGAGTGCACTGGTACTGGGCACACCACAGTCCCCAGACTCTATGACCTGTATATGGCATCTGCACAATCCCAGACACTCTCCAACAGCTTCTAGCACATACCTGGCATCCCTTCAAAGAGAACTAAAGGCCTCTTGCCTCCACTTTTTATAGTGATGGTGCTGTTGGTGAGAATCTGGCCCCAAATTAATCTTTGTTCCCCTTTTCGCTCCCAGATCTCACAAGGATGCGCCTTGTCACTCCTTGAGCTCTCCTTGTCTGCAGAACACAAAATTCTTCACAGGAGGGAACAGCATGTGGGAAGGTTTGAGAATTCAGCAAGTTCTCCTCACATAAATTATCTAACATTTCTCACAGTGTCCTTCAGCTGCTCGAGAAGTTATTATCCCTGTCCTGCTTTACTGCATGCTATTCCTGCAGCTTTCTTGAGAAATTTTCTGTACTGAACACCTATGGAGTAGCTACTTGGTCATCTGTTGCATCCTTGCCTCTGTCTCCACACTTGATGGAATTGTTGAGAAAATGATTTTTGGCAGTAGCTTCTTCTAACAGACTTGAGCCCCATCACAAAACAGAACAGCTTCAAAATTGCATGGGAACCATCAGACACGTGCAGTCACTGGAGAAAGGGAAAAGAGTTGTGCACTGTCCTCCAAAGGCTGCTTTTCACAGGTATCTGTTCTCTCTCCCTGGCTGTAAAGTCTGGCTGCAGGAATTGATTTGAAGGGCTGGGAGAGAGCTGGTTGTGGCTGATGGAAGTCTTTGTGGGGATAACAAAGCTGTGCTGTTCTGGGTGGATGCAGCTACAAAAAGCTCAGGGACCAGGACTTCAAGTTAGGGTGGGCTAGACACACACAGAGCTTCTCAGAGGGCAAGGTATAGGAAAAGGTAAATAACTGTCTTTGGACCATTTAGTAATAGTTGAACTTGTGTGAACCTGGAATAAAGGCAGGGCAGGCAGGGTCTCAGTCTGCTCAGACATGGGATGCTCCAGAATGCCTCTAAATCCACACAGGGTTGGCATTTTTGTTGCTGTACCCACCACTGACTGTCAAAAGCACCTGAACTCAGCCTCTCTCCAACATTCAGGCTGTTCCTCAGCATGGACGTGGCCTAAAAGCATCTCTCATTGGTTCAGACATCCCTTAATTTTGTTCAGTCCTGAAGGTTAAATAACCAGGATGGTCAGAGAGCAGCTCATGGTGCGCTGACCACGCAAGCAGACATGTGCAAGCAGACCAGAGAGCCACAAGAGCACAGAGCTGGGACGGGATGGGTTGTCAAAGCACTTATCCAACACACTGGCAGGATTTTTCAGCCCTTGCTGGTGTTGACACAGATGAATTTAATGCTAGCTTAGAAATTTCTTCCACAGCAGTACTCACACCCATGAAGCGGAGACATATTTTGGGAGGGAATAAGACACTCGAGCGGTACCTCCCTCTTTTTCCTTTGGGATACGCTAGCAGCCTTCCAGCTCACCCTGGCCCTCCCTTGGATGGCAGTCCTTGTTCCTGCTGTGCAAACCTACCCGGCACGCCCCCTCAAAGCCCCAGCGCTGCCATAGGAAGGGACGTCAAAGCCAATATTCTCCTCCCAGGATAACAGGAAAAAGAACAGCCCTTCACCTTGCATTTAAACTCCCTAAAATAAGTGCTAAATAAGCTTGAAACTGCCTGGTGCGTGCGTGTCCGTCTGGGAGCGGGGAGCTGGCGGGGGAGGTCTGACTGACACAAGTGCGCACCTCCCTTCCTCGGCTGACCTGGCGCGTCCCTCCCAAGCATCTCCCAGCACCCGCTCCCTGGCGGGATGGCATTCTCCCGCGAAGGAGTGATCGCATTACCCAGGCCCCTTGTGTAATTCTGGTTCCCAGCAATTGTTTTCTGGTGACCTTTTATTGTTAACAATTAGCGCTGGAGCTGGAGCACAACTGGTGTAAGCATATTTTACATCCTCCTCAAGCAAACAAAAAAGCTGGGTGGGCACGGTCTTGTTTCCTGGTTCACACCCATGACTCCTTTGTGTCTCAGATCTCCTCCCACCATGTGTCATAGTCAGCAAACCCACTCCCTTACCTTTTGGCTCCCAGATGGAGTGACGTCTTCGAGGGATGCGTAGGCATGCTCAGTGTATCCCATTATTTCCTTTCACATCCTATAAGAACACTGCCTCTCCCTAATACTCAGTCTTTCCTTATACACGAGGCCAGAAATGTAAATCCCTATGCAACAGAGTGCAAAGAGTGAGTTTGAAGGATGGTTTCTATTTATTTAAATATACAGGCTATAAACACCGCCCTCCTACACTATGTTTTGGGTTCTTGAATGTATTTCCATACAGTAAATATCTTGACAGTTCCCTCTGCTCGACCTCAGTGATATACACACATCCCTGGAGGCACAAACACATCAACAGTCTGCTAATCTTCACAAGTAATAACATAGATTTTCTTCTCTCTCCTCACTTTATTAAACTACATTTGGGGAGAAAAGGCATAGTTGGCCGCCTGCTCCAAACCAGTTGTGGCAGCCCAGGAATATGCCCAGTTCCTGAGCTGAGGACCCTTCCCAGATGTGTACTTTGCCAGTAAGTCTTTGTCTTTCCTGTGGAGAAGAAGGGAAGGTGGGGAGGCAAACATCAGGGAAAGACACTCCAGTCTGATCCTGTTTCCTGCACTGTGGCGGGTGCGTGTGAGGGGGTGTGCGGAGGGGGGACACCACATTAATCAAATCGCGATTCTTTTAGGGTACAACAGGCAATTAAAAACAACAACTTGAATTTCTCCTGCAGTCTGTTGGCAGCTAACACACAACTCATTCTTTCTGTGGATAGCTTTGCTTAGCAGGTCTGTGCCATGATTAATGAAGGCGTCTCTCCGCTAGCGCGCTAATTCCAGACCTTTTGGGAAGGAGCCCGGCTGCAGCTCCCTGCATGGCCCTCCCCTCCTCGCAGGCTCCTTATGGCCACCCTGCAGGTCCCTCCCACTGCCTGCGCTGTGCTCGGGAAAAGTGTGAGAAAATAACTTCTCTCTCAAATCTGCTTTCAGGAGAGCGCTGCTTTGCAATGACATTTAAGGACGGATTTTTCTGGGGCGCTCCTCATTTTATCCGAAACATTTGCAAGCCACTTCCTTGGCAGCCTTCTTGCCCGCTCCTCGGTGGCATGTTACCTGATCTCTCCGTCCCCACTGGCTGTGGGGAGAGGCACGCGTTTCACCGGTAAAGTCACAGTTAAACCAAACATTAAACTGTCCAAGAACTGACTTCCTCGACAGCTCTGATTCAAGCTCCCAAAAATGCTCTGCGCAGTGAATCATGCTTCCTTCTGGAAATGACAGAACTTCCTCATCATGGTGTTCTAACTTGCCCTCTCCTCGTCTCCGGTGCTATCAGGAAAGGATTGAATTGCATGCCACATCTTTTCCGTGGTCGGCAGGGAGATGCATCCTTTTTGAAGGGGAGGAATTTCTATGAGTCAAAGGATGACAAACTGAAAATTAGTACCAGCCGCAGAAATAAATGACAAACAACAACACAGAGCCCCGTAGAGGTGGCCAGTGGGTGTATATTGGCTATTTGCCTTTCTGGCAACTTTAGTAGCCTAACGATTGAGAGGCAAACTTGCTTTTCAGCGCTGAAAGTAGGAGCAAAGTTGAAAACGCCAGTATTAGCTCTCTGATTATCTTTCCCGTGCTTGGTTTGACAGGTCTTGTCTGCTTGCAAGTCAGGTAAGGTGGGGTAGTGCATGAAGGGTCCCAGAGTCCAGCTCAGCTTTGAAGGACACAGAGCAAGAGTGTGGGGAGAGGGAGGATAAAGGACAGCGCTTTCTGGGGCTCGTTCCAGTCAGACTCACACAGCAGGCTGGTTCAGAGGCACTGTGGTGACAGCAATTTAGAGACAGTTTGCTGCACAGAACTTTGAAATCAAAACAACTCCCTGCTTCACCCCCACCCCCCTCAAACCTCTCTGACTGCCGAACAACACGGAGCTGGGGTAAATACCTGACCATATGGTAAATGATGACTTGCGCTGGAAATCAAAATTCTAACAGCTCTTTTTGCTTCTTTGTGTACAAATTTTTAACTCCCCCAGACCCAGTGCTGGTGAAAGCCCAAGATGCGCAGTCATTATTAGTTGCCAGGCTCTGGGCATTCCTGGGATGAAATCCTGTCCCAAACCAAATCAGTAGAAAAATCCCAAAGGAATAAATTTTCAACTGCATGTAGACATAGTATAATAGGAGGGGCTGGACATTAAAACTGGAGAGTGGATAAATGGAAATACAGGGACAATTACTGTGCTTTCCTTAAAACCAACTTACCTTCTTTCCCTAGCCATATTCCATTATCAGCAAAGCAGTATGTACTTAATAGGGAAGAAGAGTAAGTAATACCAAAATATGCAAATTTTTTCAAGACTAATTTAGGAGTGTTTATTGCCTTTGAGACTTAAGTTTATGTTCCTGCCCTTTACATTGTCCCTGAGAAATGGTATTATTTGCGTATTGACATTTCATTATTTCAATGTGGTTCACACTTGCTGTTCATAGCAGATGAAATACATCAGAAACAGGCATGAAGAAGAAAAATAAATGCTTAATGCATCTTAGCCTGTTTGGGGTGCCCTGTTGCACCAAGTAGGCTTAGAGCACACCTAAGGTGGAACTCAGGGAATGTAGAAGTGGAAGAAAACTCCTGAACCATCTAATTCAGTCACAGGCAGCACAAACATAGAGTATTTTTCATAAATGGGTGGAGTTCTACCCTGAAAGGAAGACAACTTGTTGCTTCTTGAAAGGCTATCCCAAGTCTTCCTCCTCCAAATTATCTTTTTCTGATTCCCTCCACATGCTTCTTTGTGGCCAGAACAATCTTTGTGGCGTCTGTTTTAACTCAAAACCCACTAGTAACAACAATGCACTACTTAAGTGTAATGCTTCCAGGCAGCAGCTGATTCAATCACAGGAGTAAAAAATATTCTTAATAATAACTAACAGTCAGGTCCTTCAAATACATGGATTAGGGACTAGAGTAGCACACAGAATAAAAGTACCTGCTCATTCATGACCCTGAAACTGTGATCCCTTAGCAGACTGACCTGGAGCTGCAGGGCAGGGGGATAGGTACTGAATCCCAAGGACTGATCATGCTCAGCAGTTTTGCAATCAGATAGGACCTTGCCAATTTGCTGACTCATTTCCTTTGGTCCCTCGGATGTAAAAATGAGAGGTCTCATCCCACTGCCACTGTACAGGGTATGTCTCATCGATGGAGTCCAAACCAAAGCAATCTGAATCTAATGGGAAAATTCACACATCAAAAGTGTGTAGACTCATGGAAATGTAATTGAAACAGCACTCAGAAAGAACATTTCGGTTTTTTTCATTTCATTGGTTTGAAAACCATAGTCTTAATGCAGAAAGGCTTATTTTAAACCACAAAGAGAGAGCTGTGGGAATTAGAAATTATCTATTTTCAGCAGCAATGTCTATTGCATTTTTTTATTCATCTGTCTTTCAGATGAGAGTTTGAGCCCAATTTTTGTACAGCTGTTGGCAAACCTCCCCTTGACTGTAGTGGAAGAGGCCAATTGTTCATGTTTGGAAAATACTTCAGATGTCTTCTGTCACACAACAAGCACATGCAAAAAGAACTTGTTCAAGTTGGATAGGCTGCAACGTAAGACCAAGGACTCATTTCCAGGAAAGGGAAGACTTGTTTTACAAGAGGGTGCAAGCCTTCCATTGACAGGAGAGGAACAGCAGGGTGAAAGAGGCATTTTGAATTGGGGAAAAAGCAACAGACCAGTACCAGGTCTTGTTGCTGTGGCTGCAAACCAGAGAACCTGAAGGCAGCAGTGGTGACCAGAAGAAAATTTGGAGTTGGAGAACTGCAGGCTGGAGTGGGGAGTGGAGGACATACTCCTGGCATCAAAATGTCTCCTTATAGCTCTGATGGGTCATATAAAAATGCTCTGTGTTTGGGTAATGCTTGGTTGGTGTACAACACACTCTGCTTATCAATGGTAACATTCATGAATGTAACTGCACACAGTGATTATGGATTTAGGGGGCCTGTTCGCTCTGCTCCCACCCCCCTTACTGTCTGTGAATACCACAGTGAGTAGAAAAATACCATAAAAATTCACAGAAAGGCTTTTCTCAAAGTGCTAGCCTGGAAAAGGAAAAATTCAGCTCCTCTGTGAACTGTGCAAGAAGCCGTGAGCTATCTTCAGAAAAACTGTCAAAATCAAATCTGCAAAACTTTCCCATCACTTCCAGTCCACAAGCTGTTCTCTCTCCTCTCCTGTGGACCCACATGTGTATGAACACATAACCATGGTTATGAGCTCTCTTTCCAAACAACTCCTCCCCATACTCACCTCTTTTTCTTCCTGCCCTGTCCACATGCACGTGTTCTGGCCCTTTGGACAGACTGACTGCCCTTGCACACTCACAGGTGGAAAACAAAGGGCCAGCAGAGTTTCTCCATGCCCAGCCAGCTGCTGCCACCCAAGGAGACTCAGGGAAGAGGCTCTTGCCAGCCCACAGCCCCTCCTGGCTATCAGGGTGCTGCTGACTCCTTGGCTGTGGACTCACCCTCTACAGTGCTGTGAGACCCCAGCAGCTCTGCAGGGCTGGAGCAGGTCACCACGTGCCTTCAGAGGGCTGTGGCTGTGGCTGTGTGCTCCTGGTGACTCACTAGCAGGTCACCAAATGAACCAGATCCCGAGCACTGAGAAACTCTGCCAGCCCTGTGCAAATGGGAGAAAAAGGAGGAAGGAAGTTTTGTTGTTGCATTTTTTCATGGTGATCAGTGCTGAGTCAGAAAAAGGGCTCCAGGATTAGAGGGGGAATGCTAAAATCATTAGGGAAATAGAATTTAAAAAGGATAAGCCAGCTGGACAGGAGTGGGAGCCTAAAAGACACCGCATGCTTCTCACTGTAGATGATGGTTGTGAGAGAAATCAGAGAAGGGAGTGACAAGTGGGTGGTGGTAGTCTTCACTGCTGGAGTATGACCTGCTTTTTTTCTCATCCTGGCCTCTCACCAATCCAACCAATTATTCCCTCTGGGAAGACAGAGGGAGAAGGTAACGTTGGGCAGATCCAGTTGAGTCTGCTCTCCCTAAGGAATGCCTCTGGAGCAACGAGGTTGAATTCTGCTCAGCCTTCAGTGAGCAGCTCTCGGTCACTTGTACTGACACGGAGCTTGTGAACATCCCAAAGGCCCGAGGTGCTGACCAGGGTGTTCCCCACGCTAAGCAGAGCTAAAAGCTCAGACAGATTGCAAGTCTGGGAGAATTCTTAGTCCTTTGCCAAGGTAAAGTTGCCAGGTTTTACACACCAGAACTAAGGAAAAAGAACTCTAGTATGGCATGACTGTACTTCTAAGAGTGTGTGCTAACTGCTTTGCTGGAGGAGTGTGCAGCTGTTCCAAAAGTACCAGAAAATCACTGGCTACATGGGTTTTCACATAGGATACAGGACATGCTCATATTATATGGGATGTTCAGCAATTCCAGTAACACACCAAATATATGCCCAGAAATTAGTTTTTGAGGTATTTACATTTTAGGCAGGAATCCTTTCAAAATATTTCCTCAGGCAACCAGTAGCGTAGGGCTGAAGAGTTTATCTTGGTTAATTCTGACTGGTTTAAAAGGAAAAAGATTGTGGGGATCAGCTCATTAGCAGTTGTAAACTGGCACTGGTCCAGCAACCTAAATAAACTGAGTTCGTACACTGGCTGGAGAGAGTCTGGCCCTATTCTGCAACTATTTAAATCCACAGCATGGCAAGGATTTTACCCCACTGTACTGGCAAGAACCAGTTTGGTTTGAATGAAGAAATACTTGATGTTTTTCAGCTCTCTCTTATTGTCAAGTTGCTACCACCAGTGCTGAAGTCCAAACACTGCTTGTGATGCTCTGTATGGTCAGTGCTTGACATCTACTAGAATGGATTTCTCAAGTAGATAGATGACACTGACGTAGAAATGTTAATTTTTGTGTCCACACCTATTAAATAAATGTCCTGCTTCTGGGCAACAGCTTGGCCCTATGTGTCTTTTCTATGGATATTATTTTCTGCACATTTTCCAAATCTATTAATACAGTGGAAACTATATAAGATCTTTGATGCCAAATGTGTTGCTTAGACTGTGTTTCCTCCAGTTGCCCGGGAAAGGAAAAGTGGGATAAAGAGCTGCTAGTAAAACAATTTCCAAACAGGATTGCCTGTTTCCCTTGCTTGTAAAAAGGTTCACTTCAATTTAATGTTAGTTACTAAGGAATGCTCAGCATAGAGGACTAGTGCCTTGATTTATGCTCCCTTGTGATATACCTTTGGCAATTGTCCAAACTGGTTTTTTGTCTTAGTGTTTCATTGATTAGCCAGGATGCAAATTGGTAAAAGAAGTAAGTTGATATTGAGAAGTCAGAAATGCTGCATTTGGTGTATCCAGTTTGTATATGCAAATTTGTATTCCTGAAATGCATTATCCTTTTGAAAGCCAGCCTTGCTAAGTCTGTATTTATGAATGTTAATTAGAGAGGCAAAGCTCATGACTTTAGAGCCTGATGTGATTTTGGTGCTTTAAAAAGGAATTAAAACATTTAATTATTCTTGAAGAATGTAAAACAGCACTCCGAAATCTGCATCACTTGTTATGTACAGAATAAATCTCCTGAAAACTGGCATAACAAAGTTTGAATTAGTGTAATTTAAAAAAAAAATAATAAAGACACTCTTTAAGAACTTTTTTCCACCTCTATCAACCTGTGAGAACCCGACTTATATAATTCACTCAGAACTACCATACGGCTGTAACTCTTTCAAAATTCATTCTTTCTTTTATTGGAAGGTGCCTCTTCCAAAAGAGTTAAATGATAGAAGAGATTGCCACAAATAACTTTCCTCTTTGCAAATAGCCGTTGCTACTCTTATTGCCAATGCCAGCACAGCACAGGAAAAAATACCCTGTGTCACAGTGATCCCTATTCAGAGTCCAGTGGAAACCTAAACTGCCGCAGGAGGACGCTGCCATGAGGGACCACATTCTCAAGAAGACAGCAATGGTGTGCTCTCTGGGAGCTGTGTGAAATGAAAAAGTTGTGGATATTTAATGTACAGCCCCGTATGTGCAGTCGAGGGGACGGCTGGCTGGGGAGATGCCTGCATAGGCTGGAAAGGAATTCTGAAATTAACATTAAAAGAAAAGACAGCACAACTTGGGCAACACTAAAGTTCCAGGGCACTGTTGCATGGTGAGGTAATGAGGACTGGCCACAGAGGAGTCTGTGTTTGTGGATGCAGAAGTAGGGTATGGACTCCTAAATGCCTGGACTCTTCATGGCTTTGTTTTTATTTTCAGTGTTCATGCTAACTGAGGCACATATAGAATTATTTTAACATACAACATAAGAATTTTTATTTGTCTGAATTATAATGCACCATATGTGAATGCATCTGTTCTTCACTGTGTTACATTTATTATTTGTACTATAGTGGGGCCTCAAGTTTCCACCTCAGATCAGGGTTCCAGCTTGCTAGGCAATGCACAAACACATAATGGGAAACACTCCCTGCCTTGAGAAAAACATATTCTACATTGACAAAAACAGCTTAGAGTGGGAAAGGAAAACAGCCAGAGCACCGTTCCATGGCAGCTTAACCTCATCTAAACTGAAGTTGCCACGGTCCTGCACCTCCAATCCAGAACTCAAATTACCCATTCAGTGGCTTAAACTGGCTCACAATTTGAGTAACTCCACCCCACCAAGGAGAAGAGCAACACTGATCTGAAACTAGTCCCCTTTTTACTGTGGTAAGGTTAGTTTAGCAGAATTATCTCCCTGCAGTGATTCCCAGTGCAGCACTACGGGCACCAGTGCTGGCACAAGGAAAGGGCTGTGGCAGGACAGTGGAAGAGCAACAGCCATGCCCTAGGTTGGCACAAGCTGCTGTGGAAGCTCACAAATAGAAGTAGGATGCTCAGGACTGGAGAGGTCAGGCACAGAGTAAAAGCTCTGGCACTTGCTAGCAAGTGGAGTTTGCTCAACTTTTCCCACTTTGTCCAGTTTCTCGCACTTCTCTCCTATGTGGGCATGGTTGGACACACACACCCAGAGGCGCACACAGTGGTCCAGGGGGTGAGGAGCAGCATGGGATGGTCAGCACTTCTGGATCTTGAGAGCAGAAGGCTCCTGGGGCTATGCTGGGTTCACCAGGCCATGGTCAGGAGATCCTATCTGTGAACCCTTTGATGTTAAGGGATGTGTCACCAACAAGCGGTGTGCGTTACACGTGCCCATGCCACAAAAAACCAGTGGGAATGGTTTTCATCCTCAGATCTGTGTGTGCTTTCTGCTCCTTTCATTTTCAATTTGCACTCTTGTTTTTAAAAGTCCACTGGGGCTTGCTCCATCTCAGCATTTGGTTTCTTTCTTTGTCCTCCTACTGCAATCTGTTACCTCTCGTTATCTACCAGTATGCCTTTCTTTACTCCTTTATGTGGTTTTGCATGGTTGCTGCTGCCTCTAGGAACAAGCTGCCTGTCTCTGAGGGCATATCTTTTTTTATTTATTTTTTTTAAAAATTCTCATTTGAAAACACATGTTTTTTCCTGTATTTATGATGCAAAATTGTTCTGTCCCTCTCTGCTATGGGCCATGAAGAATGCCTGCTTTAATTTACCCTACATGCTGTGCTGTTCATTCTTCTTGTCTGTAATTTATGCCACATACTGTGCACTCCCTTGTATTATACAACATAAAGTTGCCAGATGGGTGAGTGCAACGCATGCTTTAAAATGAAGGCTTTTAGGCAACTGCTTAATCCGAAGCTGCAGAAGAAGCCAACGTGAAAAAAGAAAGAGCATTTGAAAATATACCCAAACAGGTCAGTAGTTATTATGTGGGGCTAACACTCTGAGAACACTCGCTAATTAGCATATCATGTTTTTAACTTCTCCTTGACATTTATTTTTTCCTGCCTGGTTTTTGTGTTGTTTGATGGCAAAAGATGGAGCCAACAGCAGAGCATTAATGGGAAAGAAGGATATTTGGTCCTAAACCAGGATAAATCACTTTTCAGAACGAGCTAGTGCCCAGAACCTGGCGACTTGTGTGGCTGTGGTTAGTGGGTCAGTTTGGTGCCAGGCTATGGGGGATTCTGTACAAGATACTCAGCGTATGGGAGGGGTTGTTGTTCTTGATGTCTTGCATTCCTTTCCTGGCTAAGGCCATATTACAGCTCCTTAGGGTTGATTTTATGCAGTGTGGGCTGAATAACCGAGGAGCTCCAGCTGCCGGGCACCGCTGCTGTACACCCCGCGTGATTCCTGGGGCACGTGCTGCCATGGCCACGGCTTAGCCCTCATCTTCCTTCCCCCTGTCCCATCACTGGGAGGGCTGCATCCAGCTGCTGATCTGCAAAATCTGCTCTGCTGTTGCTGCCCTGGACCACTGTACTGGGTTTGCATGGCCAGGTTTTGGTAGCAGGGTGGCTACCGGGGTGGTTTCTGTGAGAAGCTGCTGGAAGCTTCCCCCATGTCCGGCAGAGCCGATCCCTGACAGCTCCAGGACGGACCTGCTGCCAGCCAGGGCTGGGCCAGTTAGAAATGGTGGTGACACCCCTGGGATAACAAATTCAAGAAGGAAAAAAAGGTATTGTGCAGATGTAATTGCAGCCAGAGGAGAGCAGGGTGAGAATATGTGAGAGGAACAGCCCTGCAGACACCGAGGTCAGTGCAGAAGGAGGGGCAGGAGCTGCTCCAGGGCTGGAGCTGAGATTCCCCTGCAGCCCCTGGTGAGACCGTGGTGGGGCAGCTGTGCCCCTGCAGCACATGGAGGGCACAGGGATGCAGAGATCCACCTGCAGCCCGTGGAGGAGACCCAAAATGGAGAAGGGGGATGCTGAGAGGAGGCTGTGAATCCATGGGAAGCTCTTGAATCCATGAAGCAGGGTCCTGGCAGGGACCTACAGACCCATGAAGAGAGGAGCCCACCCTGGAGCAGGTTTCCTGGTAGGACTTGTGACCCTGTGGGGGACCCAGGCTGGAGCACGCTGTGCCTGAAGGACTGACCCCATGGAAGAGTGACCCACATGGCAGCAATTTGTGGAGAACTGTTTCCCATGGGATCAACACATGGTGGAGAAGTCCATGGAGAACAGACTCCCCTGGAAGGATCCCATGCTGGAGCAGTGGCAGGAACAACATGTGATGCACTGACTGTAAACCCCATTCCACATCTCCCTGTACCACTGGACAGGAGGAGGTAGAACTGGGAAGGAGGGAGGGGTGGGGGCAAGGTATTTTTAAGGTCTTATTTTACATCTCATTATCCTGCTCTGATTTTGTTACTAATAATTCAGTTAACATCTCTAATTTGAGTCTGTTTTGCCCATGATGGTATATGGTGAGTGATCTCTCCCTGTACTTACCTCAACTCATCAACCTTCATTATATTTTCTCTCTCCTGTCCAGCTGCAGAGGGGAGTGACAGAGTGGCTTTGGTGAGTGTCTGGCATCCAGCCAGGGTCAACTTTCCACACCCAGGCTACTCAAGACTTGGGTGCATCCCTGCAGCTCTGGAGGACTGGTTTGTGCCTGGAGAAAGCTGGTGTGGCCATGGAGGGCCGGTCCTACTACCTCCCGTGGGATTACATGAGCACTTATGCAACACTGTGTGGGGGAAGCAGGGATATCCTGGGTGAAGTCTGGGCTCTGTGGCAGCTGACAGAAACTCTGCAAGTATTGGCCGTGAAACAAGACTTTCTCCCCACACCGTGATGTGCTCAGAGAGGCTGTGGTTGCTGACACCAGCAAGAAGCAACGTGGCTTGCTCAGCCAGCCCTCTAGCAAAAGGAAAGGCTGGAAGTAACCATGCATTTCAGGTGGGCTATTGGAAACCGGGCTGGGATTGCTAAACAGATGGTGTCACACTGAGCTTCAGCACCACCACTCCCTGCGATGAGTGTTTTCAAAGAAAAACGTGAGGATGGGGAGAAAAATATGTTAGAGTGTGACAGAATCCTACTGTGTTATGGAAGGGCCAGTGGGAGGAAGGGAGATGTGGAATGAATCTATCTACATAGTAAAGTGAAGGCACAGCACGCCTGTGCCAGCCAGCACTGAAGGCAGCAATGAAGATGTACCAGCATGGGCTTTTAACACTCTGTTCACCATTAGAATACAAGTTCTCATCATTCTGCTCTAGTGGCAGCCTGTGCTGAAGCCTTTGTGGTCTCATCTTGGTGTCCTTGCAGCTCTGGGCAGGCAGCTTGAGCTACGTGGCCAAGCTAAGGCACACCCCAGGAACACCTCAGCAGGAAAGGTGCTGCATGGAGCAAGGACAAAACACTGCCAAGAGGAGCTGGACTCCCTAAATGTAGACATAAAATTATTCTGTGAGCTCACAGCTAAGAAGTGAATGTGCCAGGACCATGATTTGGCTTCTACTTTATTCACTTACCAAGGTTGAAGCTGATAAATCCACCTATTGCATTACCCAGAGCTACACTCTATTTTTCAAATGGTTCTTACAGTCCCACCTGGTGTAGCCTTAATTGCTTTAACTATGAAATTGGCACCAGAAAGATGAGGAGTGAAAAAAAATCCCATTGCTCATGCTAAGAGAGCAAATGTAGCATTACAGGGCAAGGTTGGTGCTGTGAACACCTCTTGTGGTCTCCTACACCAAGTGACACATCATCAGGCACACATCCTCTAAGGACACACATCTTCTAAGGACAGAGAGTTGATTGGAGGTATTCCAAGGCCATTTCATTATCATTTACATTCAAATGTTTGAATTTTAAGTCACAGACCAAAGCTCACTAACATAGCTATTCATCATTTCAAATTTCCTTCTCAATTAAAAAAAAAATTCTTCACCACTCTGGATGATGATGCATTATGCTTTTACTCCAGATTATTTAAAAAAAAAACAAAACATGAAGAGTTTGTCTCTGATACAATGAATTTCCTATTGACACTAAACTGGCAGTGCAATGTAACTGATAAGTACATTTCACACTTAGTTTAACATGCCTTAAAACAATCAGGTTAAAGGACCGAGAGTAAGCAAGAGTGTCTAAAATAGCTGCTGATATTTCCCTTTACTTTCTATAAGGCTTGACTTTTTAATAATCAACCCATTTCTCCCATGCATTTTCATGTGCTTCAGTGAGTTGGACACAATCCAGGCATTGACTGACTGTGCTTTGCAGCACTTGCTAAGTTTCTATTCCTTCTAGAGGAAAAAGAAACTCCAGAAAGAGAAACTTTGTGCGATAGTGCCTGAAAAGGGTATTACATCACGGGGCCTGAAAATAACCAATATGAGCCTGTTTGTCATGGGTTTGTTTCCCCTTTCTGTATGAGTGTCATTAATGAGCCATGCCAGTACAGCCAGCACAGGAGCTTCCTCTCTAAGGTTATGTATTCATGTGTATATACATGTATTTATTTAGCTTCTATTCAGGGCTCAGTCTCTATCAGTCTGTAACTCTCGGCTGCAACTCAATCCTGTTATTTGGGAGTCAGATGCCACTGGACTGATTTGTTGTTAGTGAACCTCTGATGCTTGTCCCACAGCACAGTGCTTCAAGAGCAAGAAACTTGGAGCGGTGTTTGCCAAGTCCCAAAATTAAAATCTCATTTTCTGGGCTTCTCTAAACACTTCGCTGCCTATCACAGTCAAAATTCTGCGCTGTGTCAGATGCTCCTGAATTGGCATTTCACAGGGTAAAGCATGCTGGAAGATCCCAGACACTCCAGGGGCAGAGAGGACAGAACCTTCTCTCTGGAGCTCTTGGCTCCCTTCATGAAGCCTGCTCTGACATCTCGTGCAATGTTTTGCTTCTCTGTTGTAGTGGTTTGAGGACAGTGGGTCTTCTCCAAGTTTTGCATTCTTTTGGTTTGGGTGTTTGCACTGTCACCAAAAAGGATTGAGGCTGATATGTTCATTTTCATATCACTAGGACATAGTTTTCAAGAGAGAAATCTGTCACATGGTGGGAGAGGGAAGGACACACACTGCCTTATTCAAGATGAAAAACTTCTGTTAATGTGACTAAGAATGAGTCACATACCTGGGACAGGGTTCTGTATTAGACTTAAAATTCATGTGAAGGGAACATCCATAGTTTTGGCAGGGGTGGGTATTCAGTGCATTTTTCAGGGATGAAACTCAGAAGAACAGAGAAGGTCAGTTTAACCTTGTGGTTGTGGTTATGAACGAGCAAGGAAGTTTAAATTACACTGGAGGACAGCTCCTTTAGTCACAGGAGCCATGGTGCACTCTAGATCCTTCATAAGTAAATATGAGCAGTTTGTGTTTTTACAGCAATAAGCAAAATGCTAAGACACAATGATTAGGTTGTTCTTATTTAGCTTTGCTGATGGTGAAGTTCCTTATTGGCTGCTCAAGATTACAGCTATGGGGCAGTCTATAAACAGAACAGCCAGGCATTTTTCACAAGCGTAATACAGCAGGCTTTTAGCAGAGCTCTCTCCTGCTTCCTCATCATTTTAAATGACAAGCATCAAGCACAAGAGAAAAAGCTAATTACATTTGTGTTTAATCCATCCAACCGCTCATCCGAAATCTGATGGATTGTTTCACACGTCTGGCTGAATTCAGCAAAAGAAGTGGGTTCCTTCATAAGCAACTGACATACATCATGCACAGGATTGCTTGGACGTTGATCTCTGCAATTTTTCCTGTGAACTTTTCTGTTTCAGACATGTGAACACTGATGGCTGAGATTCCCTGCTGCACCGCTCCTGGTTCACTCTGGGATCAGCTGCACTTCTGATTATTCCTGCTGCTTCCAAAACCCATCTCTTGCCCCACAGTTGACACTGCAGTTCTGTCTCGTGAAATGCATGTTCAGAGAAATCCCCAGATGTGGTTTGGAGCTGCTCTCTGCCACTCACATGCCCTGGTGCTTTGCTGGCTGATGCTGGTTGACTGTACGTGCTTGCTCAGCGGCACTGGGACCATCCAAACCTCCTGGGGTTCCTCTGTCAACTTTTTCTAAATTGTTCCAGGAGCTTTTGACTGACTCACTGAAGCCCTATTAACTGAATAATAGGACATTTCCCACTGCTTTACCTGGCATCTGCTTTCATTAAGTAATATTAAACTTTTTCCTTAGTAATTTAATCAGAATTTTAAAAAGCCTGAAGTAGTAATGCTCCTATACTGATTCATGCCACTAGCTGTAAGAAAGATCTGAATCAGACCTTTAATCTTTATTAGCCAGGTGATTAAGTACAAAATTACCTCCTGGGAGTGAGAGCAGATGTCCAAGATACGTTTACCAAAACTTAGGTAGAAAATACACTTGTGTTTCAAATAGCACCTCATATTATAGGTGGAAATTTACCAACACATGTAACTGTACAACACTGAAATGATGGGGCCACCCTTTAATAAATAATGTGCAAAAAAAGGCCTTTTGTGAAGAGAAACTGCACTTCAGGCATATTCTTATTATTACTTAAACCTAAAGTCAACCAAAAGGGAAAACCCTCGGTGCCAACTGTGACAGACTGCAGCACTGCACTAACAGGAAGGCTATTTTAGTTCTGAATTGGGAACTGGATTACTTATTCAAACAGTAGTTTTCAAAACTGCAAGACTGTGTTCTTGTTCCCTTTGCAGCACGTTTCCAACTGTATCCTATTCACTGCACAGTTTCAAAGGATTGTACCTTTGCTATATATATACACACAGCACCTTGGCTTCTGAAATTCGTTTCCACCAATTTCTGGCTGGTTTGAACAACCATGACTTGTTTCCCATGCATCTATTTCAATAACATCCCAGCAGATGACAGCAGGCAGCTTGGACCGGGCTGCACATCAGCCTTCGGAACAGCTGCCAGGAAAAGGACAATATTTCT
The DNA here is from genome assembly GCA_013400235.1 of Oriolus oriolus. Lineage (NCBI taxonomy): Eukaryota > Metazoa > Chordata > Aves > Passeriformes > Corvidae > Oriolus > Oriolus oriolus. The sequence goes on along the minus strand of VXBT01008393.1, from coordinate 275,666 downwards.
GAACTACAGACGGGTACACTTAGCGTGGATGTCACAGCCAGGTTCATGCTACTGCACCACAGATATGTCTGGAGATTTCCATGAGCTTTGGGTTTCCTTCCTGGGTTTGCTGAAGCCACTGGGAATTGTGCTACCAACTTCCTAATTAGTGGTGTATCTTAGATTACCAGCACAGACATCCCTCCTTTTGTGGAGAAGGAAAGTATCCTTCTGCTGAAAAAAATCCTTTTACTAAAGGATCTTTGTTCATGCAATGAAACCAAACACACAAACAAAAAATTGCAAACGGACATAGGATCATCAATAGAGAGGTAATTCAGATGATGCTTTACAAGGCAAATACTAAAGGTGCTTTTTCCCCCTGAGCAGCAGTTGGGAGCTAGAATAATGGGCACTGAAGCTGGGCAGCCTGGGCACGATGGAAATTGTCTGTCTGAGGGGTCTATGGCTACAGATCCAAAGCCCTCCTTGGTCTCCCACTGCCCTGCCTTGTGAGGATAATCCTTGGGGGAAAGTTCTGCTGCACTGAAATGAAACTTGACTTGCACATTACTTGTTCAGACAAGCTAGGAGTACAAATGACTCATCATTTCCCTACTTTGTTTTGCCTGTTAGGCAGCCATCAGCATTTACATCACAATTGATCATAAAGGAGTAGAACCGATGGAGCAGTTCCAACCTCGCCCCTTGTGAGTTACTACAGGAAATTTTGCAGTCCTCCCTCAAATTCTCCACCTTGATGTCCTCACTTTGAATATTCAAGGAGAAAACATATTGAGAGCTCTACATTTCTAGGCATTTCTTGCCTGTGACTTTTTCTCTGTTCACTGGTATTCTTTGGCTTCCCAGTCCATATTCTCACAGTTTTGGGGGAAATAACAAACATGACCATGTGCTGTGATGGGCAGACTAGCACAAAAAAAAGAAGTTTATAAAACCTAAACCAATGTAGACAGAAACCTCAATGCACAGGCACAAATGTTGTTTCATGCTCCTTCAGCCTGGCCCAAGAGCTCCAACTACAGCATCGTTCTGGAGGCAAGTGGCACTGTGATACAAAGATGGCACAGAGGAGTGAAACAACAAATTAGCTTTAATTGCAGCAGTTTACCAAGGTCAGCTGTGTAACCCTGGCTGCATTTCACCTTGTTTTTGTCCTGTCTGCTAGAAGCATCCTGTTCAGTGAACTGCAGCCAAAGCACAATGAGACCATAGTAAGGCTGAGACATGAGAGCCTGTCCTGGGTTTGGCAGTGCCAGAGCTGGTGCTGCAGAATGCGCTGCCCTCCTTGGTGAGTACACACCGCTGTAGCTCTCCTCTTTTTTTGGGAAAAGAAGATTCACTGGCAAACACAACCAAAACAATTTGGATGCAAACTCAGCTTGGAGTGGCAGGAGGCAGGGGATGAGGGACTGATTTTCAACCCGCAGACGCGAGGAGCCCTGAATGCATTTCACACTGTGCAGTACAAATGGTCTGACTGCAGCCCTCTTTGCAGAAATCTTGCCTCATTTCCTTGCCTCCCCATGTTTCTCAGTGTATTTTAAAATAAGTTGTTATAGTTTGATGGGGTTTTTTTTCGTTTCATGTCTCAGAAGGAAAAAAAAAGAGGCTTGTTCCTGCTTTACAATCCCAAGGGCTCAAAGCATGATTTAAGTTTCACTTGAGAGATTTTGTGTTAAGAGGACTACAGGTGCCAGGATTTTAATGCATGTACTGTACAGGACTTAAGTGCTGGTTATCCTGTGCAGAAGTTCCTCAGCTTCCCTCTGTCACACAGCACACGTGCATTAGTGATATCTGGATGGATAAATACGTGCACACCCACACCACTGGAGCACTGCACTTGATTTTTCTGAGAGCACCCAATTTGTCAAGAAACCCAGAAGAAGCTGACAGAAAGTGCCAGCATCTTGCCACAAAGAGCAGCTGAGGAGGGAAAGAGAAACTCCAGTCACGAAAGAGAAATCCCAGCAGCAGCTTCGCTTTCTGTCGACAATGAGTTGGTGCCTTAAGAATATCCCTGTGCAGGGGAGGCACCAGAGAAAGATTAAAAGGGACAGAAAGCATCAGACCTGAAAGTAGAAAAGTAGAGGTCAGGGAAACTGGAGATGTCTGGAAATCATGTGATTTATTAATAGCGTTAAATAAAGCCAGGTCTGGAGCAGGGTTTACTGGACTACGAGTCCCTGCTGCAGACTGTGTCATAGTCCATGTCTTTGTTGAACTGGGACTTAGGACACCTTGCTTGGAGGCAGCTGGCTCAGCAGGCTCCTGCAGCCCTGGGACTGTCCATCCCCACCTCCTTCCCTCTCACCCCAAGCCAGCATCCCTCTCTCCCAGTGGCAGGTTGGGAGGGTATCCCCCGGGCAGACTCATTGCCATCTCTCTCCAGTGCTGCAGCAAAATATTAGGGAGCTATTGAACAAAACAGAGGGGCAAGTGAAACACCAGGAGCCTGTCCTTGACTTTAGTGACTGCGAGGAGTAAAACACTGCAATGCTACCAGCGGTGATGCACTTCTGTGCATTTGCTACTGTAATTTTTCCTAATTAAACAAAACAAGTTAATTAAATGTGCAAAAAAAGGCATTTCACTCATTTTCCATCACAAATGATCACTGGCTGTACTGAATGGCTTTGGATAAAAGCCACTAAAGAAAGGAAAAAAAAAATTGTGTGTGGGCAACGCTGTAATATTCCATCCCTGGGTTTGCTTCCTCTTCTTTTTTTATTTTTTTTCTCTGAACAGCAAAAATTTAGCATTTTCTTTTCTTTAAATAATCCTTCTTGCTGTTGGGACAACTCCCTTTTAAGGCCAGCTTTTTGCTCAGAGGGAATGTTGACTGCACTTATAAACACCCACTTCCTAGGGTTTAGAATAGTAACAGCAACATAACCTGAACTATAGTTTCAGCAACATGCAGCAAACACATTCAGGCTAAGGCTGGCCTACCAGCTTTTTCAGAAATGCTTCAGAAGTGTTGGCAATGCCACCGGGTTTTTATTTGCTAGCCTCAAAAAATCACATTTTTGAAAACCTCTCGTCTTTCTCCTTTCTTCTTTGAAAGTGCAACCCTGTGGTTCTTCCAGCTCCTAAATACATTAAGTGAGAGTTTTTGGATGGGGCAGTAAACACTGAGGCAGGAAAATGCTGCCCTCTTTATAACTAAGGAATTTTAGGTGGGTGCAAACTGTGATCATGAGGAAGATTTCCAAGAACTACACTGAGGACCAGATTTCACCATATGTGTATTCTGCCCAAAATAACCACTTTATCTCCAGGGAAGGTTGCAAAAAAGCCTAATGACTTTTCAGCTGCTAGACTGTCATCCCCAGTGTAACTCACTGAAACCTGGTTAATTAGCCTTGTACTTTGCAAAAAAGATCTGGTGTAACGGGGTAAAAATAATTTCCACTTCAACGCTGCACACTGCAGTTAAACAAAAGTCCGGGGAGATCAGACATCAGAACTGCCACCTCCAGAAGTACCAGTGACTTCCAAATATACCCTGGACTTACATGGCATCAGCACTGAGCCAGGGAATGATACTGGTGTTTGATCTTTACTGGCCCCACTGGTTACTGCAGATGCCTCAGCCTTTCCAGTCATGCAGGTTTGGAAGTGCTACCTGGTATTTAAGCTGTTGCCTGTGCGTTTGTGCCACTTCTCAATATTTCACACCGTGACTCCCCTTTGCCTGGAGCGGGATGTGTAATTCCAGTGCTGCACCAGCTGAGCACATCCCAAGGGACTGATGCTGAACTTGTTCATGTGGTGATAAATTAGGAGCAACTCCACTGCTGGTGGTGACACCGAAACACACAAGCCTGGACTCGGGTTCTTCATACCTATTGCAGGGTTTGGTTTCTAAGTGGATGGCTGGGAGGCTAAATGTAAAATGATCCACCCCCACCCTCCTGAGAAAAAAAAAAGAAAAAAAAAGACATTAAAAAACCAAAGCAAAACCCCAACACATGGAAGCACATCAAAAATGTGTAGGGATGGGGGGGAGGGGGAATCCTTGCTGAAAACAAAACAATCTTGTGCCAAATGAGTTGTCATGGCTTTACTATAACATTCCCACAAAGAGGAACGGAATTTTCTTTATTGTGAAATCTTCGTTGTGAGTCTTGCTGCTCCTGGGAAAAGTCATATGTCAGAATAGAACAGTGTTTCCAAATATGACTAGTCTGAACAGATAAACAATGAATGTCAACACAGCACTCAAGGAAGTATCTATCTGTCGTTAAATCCCTTTCTGAGAGAGTTTGTATTCCTGTTCTGACAGTATTACGCATAATGAGTACCTACAGAGGTGCTGGCCTTTGTACACCAGACCCTACAAAACTCCAGTTAGAGTTCCTGGAGTCCCAGTTATGGACAGCCAAAGCACCAGCTGTGTCTGAGAACATCCTGCAGCTTTATCTGCTGAGGCCTGAACTTTATATTCCATTTTCTCCAGACTCTGTGGTGCATAAGAGTTGGACAAAATTAATGCTGTTGTTCACTTAGGTTTTATAACTGACTAAAAATCGGATGAATTTTCAGATTTAGTCTCTTGTACCTCCCAGACTTGGAGGGGGGGAACAGTCATAGTCTCACTTAGGTTGTTCTGGGGCAGGCAGTAAGAAGTAAAGCTCAGAGAACCATGAGAAAGCAGAAGGGAAGATTCCAGTCCTGTGCCCTCTCTCATTACAAACACTGGGACCAAGTTCATCTCGTCCTTTAACGGGTGAAAACAAAAAGCACTCTTAGGATGAGGTCCTTGAGAAGCAAAACATCACTGTAACAATCCTGCTCCTAGGGCTGCTGCATCCAGGAGCTCTTTAATTAACGTGCCCAACCGTTTTAAGGAGCAAGTTTCAAACATCAAGCCACCCTCTATTTCAGTCATGTCTGCTTTGACCACCAAATCCCAGTAGTGTTTCTACTCTTTGGGTGGATGAACTTCCACTTCTTCACAGCAGAGCAATGGTACTTTATTAAGGGAATCCATCCCTCTGCTGCCCATCAGTCTAAAACTTAGGGGTCAGGACAATCCACAGGTAATAAATTTGGGTCTCCCACTTCCTTGGGTTATATTCATATTTATACAGGCTGCGTCAGTAAAGACCAGATCTCTCTCTTCTGATCAGCATTCAAAGCCTTCCAAAACTCAGATCCTCTCCTCTGCCTTCCAACTTCTCTTAAATAAAGACAACAATGACTTTCAGTTCTCTGCAGGTTTTTCCCTCAGGGCTGAGAAGCTACTCAGGAGATGCAGCATTTCAGAGACTTCCATTCAAACCTGATTTTCACATGGAGAGGGGGGAGAAAGGCTGGCCTTTAATTTCACTGTGCCCCAACTCTGCATCTGTGAAACGGGGATGTTACAGGGCAAACGAAGATCTCACACACTTACAACACGTATTCTGGACAGCAACTTTCTTTTGTGGTCCCACCACACAGCAGAAGTTTGAATCCAAGAGAACACATTAAATCACACTGTCCTTGTTGTTAGGGGAGAACTGAAGGGATTTTGGCCACTGGAATGGTTTTGTTTTTCGTAACACTGCTAAACACAAAGAAACCCAGGCGCTTGGCAGCCTACTCCACCATGTAAATCCATGTCTTTCTAAATCACCAGAAAGTTCACTTGAGGTGAAAATCCTCCATGAGAATTTGGCTTCTGAAATACCTCCTAACCAGCACCTCAAATCCTTTTTTTTAGCATGATTCACCATAGGTGAAGAAAAAAAGGAATACCACTAGCCTTTGAGAACGGCATAAAAGTTTCACGGGACTGATAATGAGACCAATGTAGCAATAACTGAGAGCAGCTAAAACATCCATCAGCAGCCAAGTCACACCCGGGGTGGCTGTCACAGCCAGGAGCAACTGGGTGGCAGAAAGGATCAAGAGCCTTCTGCTGAGCACTGCAGATTGGCCATTCAGAAACAGGTAGGGCTCACTCTCACATCTTCAGCCAGCTAATCTGCCTGTAAGTAAACAGAGGGAGACACTAGGAAGGGTTTTTGCAATTCCTAATCCTACACCTCATGAGTCAGTTCTGTTTGCAGCAGTTGCCTGAGCTTACAGAGGTTACAAAAGGCAGTGGCAGGTTTGTTTACTTTCACGTTCATTCATTTTTGGCTTATTCGTTGCTGCAGCTACAAAGTTCTGGTATTTTTGGCTGTGCTGCCATGATTGTAATGTCTTTTACGTGCATGTTTTGCATGTAATTGCAGTTATCCAGAGTTACCTCATTGCTCTGTGGAAGTGTATAAGACACTCTGCTGTGTGAAGTCCATGAAACAGAGAAGGTATGCTCAAGGAAAGGAACAGCAGATCCTGGTCTCAGCATACACAGTGCCCTGTTCAGGCGTTGATATTCTTCTCAAAACAGGCTCAGCCCACCTGCCTAAACTATACAAGCAACCAGGGAACACTCACAGGCAAACAGGAAGAAAAATACTTGAAGTGTCTGGTATAGCACATACGCCCAGTGGAACAGTACACTGAATTCCTAGAGGTGGGGGAGGAGAAGGTGCAGATCCAATCCTTCCTTCTACAAGATAAAACAGGTTAAAAGAAAGGGAAAGCTTCCTATACTCTTCATCAACCCTTCCCTCACACCTTCAGGATGCCTGCCCCTCTCTAAAATCCTCAGCACCTACCCAGTCAGTGGTCAGCCAGTCTTGGAGCACAGGCAAACTACCTACCTAATGATTCAGTCCAGGTCCCTTCAGAACTCTGCACTCTAAAGAAAACTAAGCTTTAAAAGATATGTTATCACCATATTGAACAAATCGATACTGTAAGTGCGCCCCCTGAAATTTACTTCTCTTTCTGGAATTAGTGTGCAAGTATTTCAGAAGAGACTGTTTTCTTGTAGCTAAAAAGAACAGGAGATTCACCATATTAGTGATTCTGCAAGTGTCTTTAGATGGGAGAATTAACACCTACAGCAGGCAACATGATTGACTTGCATCTCAGCACCACTACCTTTCAGGAGCTTGACAGACACTAATTTTGGAAAGGTGTTTTGCATGGAAGACTGGCATTCAGAGCACATGGAAAATTAAATACGTGCGGGTGTTACTTAGCAACCTACAGAACAAGACTTTCAGAGTAGATAGCAAAATTACCAACTCGAAAGGATAAAGTTTGCTAACGTGTAGGAGCAGCAGCTGCTCTTCAAAGCCTTCAAATGAAAACTCGCTGCTGTACAGAGACAGCCACTCTGAGCCACGCCACTGACTTAGAGTGGTCTCCTAAAACAGTTCAGCATTTTCTCTGAGCTACAGCTAGGAGCTGTAAAGCCACACGCAGCAGGAGAAAAATGTCGGTATTAAACCAGATTCTCGAGGATTTCCGCAGTTTTGGTTAGCAGCTTTTAGAGTCGCTGGCTAGCCAGGGACAGGACAGATTCAGAAACTGCAGGGCTCTCACACGCCAAGGACCACTTAAGCTGAACACCTCTTTGGCAGGGCTTTGTTTTGCGAACACCCACAACCAAGGTGTCATCTTGCAGTTTATTGTACAAAGCAACACAGCACAGCACGAACAACCCCGCAGGCAGACGGGCTCTGCGGATGCTGCAGCACTGCACACGAGCACTTCCACGCTACAGGATTTGTGCCAGGACCCTCTGTGAAAGGCCCAGAGATACGTGATAAAGGACCCAGGGCTGTTCATCTTGCCCAAAACGTCACTCCAGGAGAGCAGGGGGATATTGACAGAGTAAAAAATGCACACCAGCATCGTTCAAGTCAGACTACACTGTGAAGAGGGTACTTCTGGTGAGGAGTCCCAGGTGTGTTGATGCCTGGGGAAAATGCTCGCTCGTGCTGAGGGAAGGAAAATGTGCCTGCTGGAAGGTCTCCAGAAGACTGCTCTAAAACCCTCAACACCTTCCTTCTGCCCTGACCTTCCACAGGTGACTCTCCAGGGAACTCCTCTGTGCTGAGTGGAGCTGGGGAAACAGCCGCAGTCCAACAGTCCCCAAAAGCAGCTGTGCACAAGACACAAAATCTGCTCAGTTACTCGGGACAGCAACAGAAGTCCAAATTACAGGTTTCCATAGTTTAATTACAAGCCACCTATCCAACGGATGGAGCTCTCCCATTAGGAATGGCTGTTCACACTTTTGGGCAATTAAAGCAACCCATTCATTATTCTGTTCTACAAAACTCACAGTTTTGGGTTTTGGTGTCCCTGCCTCAGGTTTTGTATTGCTTATTGCAATTTCAGAAAGTTAACGGCTGCAGGTTGTTTGGATTTCTTCTTTCTTAAGAAACTTACAGAATGTATTTTTTGCTACTATGTACTGTATGGCAGGATATGCTGCAAGTACATCAAGGTTGGGCTAAATGTATCCTCTCAATCTTGATTTGCATAGAAAGAATAAACATAGCCAAGAAAACAAAGCTCAGAGTCTACAGAAGTATTTGTCGCAGAATAGAGAAATAGTAAGCAGCGAGGCTTTCCTAGCGGTTATCTGGAGCCAGAAAGTAAAAATATTGTTCTTCCTGCTATTAAGATTTAAAATAGATATTCAAGTCAATTCTAAAAGCAAGTCAGACGATGGGAAGAAATATCAGTGTGGGAAGATATTACATAAACTGATATGCAATTGAAAATAGAAAATTAGGAAAGTGCTGTGATCCTCTTCAAGCTACCAGGTCAAACAGATTCAACTGCCACTACTATCTTAATTCCTATTATTTGCTTGGGCAGGAAGGAGGGGGCATTTGGAGGAAATCAGGTTTGAATGCCAAACTCCAACCTCTGCATTTTGAAGGGATTAAAAAAAAAAAAAGATTTTTAGCAGTTGTGTTCTCACCATTTACTGCCTTAAATATCATCCTGTTCCAGCCCCTGCCATGGGCAGGGACACCTTCCACTATCCCAGGTTGCTCAAAGCCCCATCCATCCTGGCTTTGAACACTTCCAGGGATGGGGCACCCAAAACTTCTCTGGGCCACCTGTGCCAGGGCCTCACCACCCTCACAGCAAACAGAGGGTGCTGTGAAGAGAGGGACAGCTCTGGCCAGGCAAGAGCCTTGGTCTCACTTTCCTGTCCAAAAAACAACGTTCACCTTAGTCAGATCTCACACTCCTGAGCATCACAGCAGAGAAACATGAAAATACAGCCATGGGTGTTATTGGGAGCAAAAGCACAAAGAAAATGTAAACTCTGAGAACCTCACTGAGGGTGAGCAGGTGGAGAATGTTATGTCACAGTATCCAGGTTCTTTCACTGAAGCTGAAGGAAGACTTCTGGCTGCAGGCAGCAGCAGTTTAACCAGGAGTACTAAAGGCACCCTCAGCAGGGGAGAGGAAGGAAGAGTCATGCACTTACGCCAGTTTCACTGAAATCCATACAGAAGGAACAAAGAACTAAAAAAAAATAAAAAAAATATCACAGTAGGAAGAGTAACCACTTTTACGTGCTTCCATTAGCTAAGCTAGACACTGAAAATAAAGTAAGAATCTCAGAGTAAGGTAACAGAGGAGAGTGTGTGGGTTTTTCTCCCTTTTTTTTATTTTAAAGGTGTCCATATACAAAACCAAGTAGCATGAAAGAAAAATAAGAGGAACCAGAAGTACCTGCCCACAAAGGGGATTTCAACATGGTAAGTTTAACTGAAACACAGTGGGGAAGTGAAACTGAATAGGAGAGGGGTTTGATGCTGAGCATTAGGTTGATCTGTTCTTCAATTCTTTATGGTGTTTGTCATGTACACACTTGGGGCAGACGTACCTTATTCTGACAGGAGTCCTTAAGGGTCGAGGTGAACAACCATAAACAGAGGAACAAAGCAATGCTATAAAAGCTGCTGGTATCTTAATACTTCTGAAACTAAATGAGCCACAAAAACACTGCAGAGAGCAACTTATTACCACTTTCAGGAACACTGTGCTTATGCTGGTCAGGACTTGGGAGGTTATATGGAATGAAACATCAGTAACAGCTCTGAGAAAGTGCCAGGTGATTTAAGAAAAAGTCTCAGATACATCAACGTCCCTACCAATTCTGCAATATCAGAGATGCAGATACCAACAGACTGGCACTGAGGAAAACAACGTAAAGCAAAGGATAAATACTTGTTCAGCCTTAACAAGCAGTTTTCAAAGCTATCTAGACAATCCACAGTTATTTCAATAGTGAGTGATTAATTGTGCCAACTATTGGCTGTTGGCAATTGTCTGTACATTTTTACTTAAGCTACAAAAGCTTAAGTGAATGTATATTTTTTGAGAACAGTCAGGCTGACATAAGTATTGAGGGGCTGTCTACACTAGACATCATAATGAACAGCTTTGTAGTTCCTTTATAGGTCCTAAAAACCTGGTGAAAACCTAAGTTTGATGCAGTAAACAAGAAAAGACACACAGTTCTTTGCATGAGAAGTTTTATTTGTTTTAACAAAATACACAGGTTTTGACAGGAGCACTCACTTAGGAGCCCTTCAGCCTCCTGAGTATTTCCCTTCCAGAGGAAGGGTCCTGGATGCCTGCTGATCTAAAATCACCTATGCACAGTCCAGACAAACTGAGCCAAACCACACATTGCTTCAATGCTGAGCAGCCACCACAACTCTCCTGATTTCCGTGGGGAGATGGCACAGAGCTCGCCAGAGAAGGGTTAACAGCACAGACATGTGATGTACAAGCTTCCCCATTTGCTGCTGTGACTGCAGACCAGGTCTGGAAGGACAAGAGTCCCCTGCTATTCCAGGCCTCACGTTCTCAAACTGAAACTGCCCTTTGTCTCACTGCGTGGCTGGATATGGTGCACAAGTGAATCACATTAGGTTTGGTGCCACTAAATGACAAGAGATCCAGCTGGAATCAGCACTCAAGACATTATCTTATTCCCCTCCAATTATTTCTAGGCACTTTCTGTATATAAGTCATGCTATACACAGCACACTTCTTGAAAAAAAAAAAAAAGTCAGGCCTATAAATAGCTCCCCACTACTCCCTTCTCCAAAAAGAATTCCATAACTGTACAGCACACACATAAGATAGCTTTCCATCTGATGATTTAAAAAAAAGAAAAAAGAAAGTGAAGCACCATTACCAAGGGAAACTAATGGTCACTTGGGCAGCAGGCATTAGCTTCTGCCTGACATCTTCTCATGCTCAGGTGTCTCCACACTTCAAATCCCTTGAAGTTTTATCTTAACTAATTTCAAATCTACCCTGTCTCCAAGCTCTAGTTGGCACCAGCTGGATCCCTTGTGTGAGAACAGAAGGGGAGGCAGCAACTGGACATCAATTGCATTGTCTTCCTCAGAGACATAAGGGAGGTAACTTGACCAAAAAAAAAAAAAAAAAAAAATGTAGATAACCCTCCACTTTGTATTTCCAGGCAGCTGGAAACCCAGCAGACAATGTAGCTGTTGCTTAACAAACACAGAAATCTACATTGTATGCCAGGTTCATGCCCCAAACCTGGACAGTCTTCACAGACCTGATAAAAACCAGCTCCGCACATCCCAGTTCACGGCGCGTTTCCTCCCCTAACGCGCTGTAGGTACGCAACCAGCAAAGGTGCTTCAATACCTTCCCTTTGCAGGAGAGGTGAAACATCCTTCACTGAAAAAAGTGAAGTCCTACTATTTTCTTAGCTCAATTCTGCAAATATTCCCATCAGCTTTGACTACTGTAAACCCCAGGACTAGGCTATGGAAAAGGCTGTTGCTTTCCAATCCACAACATCCAGGTATTTAATCTAACTCCTACTGTGAAGCAGATCCAACAGATATCCAATCCTTTATTTGGGGCCACACCTCAGGCGTTAACTTGTTCGCACTGTGAACTTGTTCTGCACCCAGGAGAGAAGACACAAATCCAACAAAAAGTCTAGACAGGAGGTAGGAGATGTCATCAGAGACCCAGTAGCCAGATGTAGCTGCTGATTGTAAAGACAGAATCTACACTGACTACTGAGCGACTGATGGGCAACTACAGGTTCTGGGTTGATTGATCCACAGCGTTAATCCAACACGACCTGCAGAAACAATCAGGAAAAAAAAGAATTAAATCAGTACATGAAAGAGTTCTGTAGATCAGCCTTCGTAAATAAAGAATTTTCCACCGCTGGTATCACACAGATTTCTTGTGGACAGCAAACAAAAGGAAAAACGTGTGGCCCAAACAGTCACCTCCAGTATGCAGTCACTGGCTTTTATAGTTAAAGATGTAGGAACACTGAGTACTTTTTATTATGAAATAACCTGTTTCATCCCCATGTATTACTAAAGACCTGCCCCCAAAATGCAAATAATAAGAACTGCTCACAAATGTGAAGTGGAATAATACCAGAACCAAAGTCATGTTAAGTTTCTTCCTAATCCTCCAACAATATTGTACAAAATGCCTTGAAAAAACCCATGAATTATGCAAAACCAGGCTGTTCTTAGTCTGTCAGAAAGGGCATTCAGTAAATAAAAGTAAATTTATAGGCATAGAGGCAATCCTGGAATGGGAAAACATATCCCACATTGCAGTGGGGAAAAAAGCACAACTCCTGTGTAATTTAGCAGAGAGGAGGGAAGACGCTCAGAGTCAGTTTCCATTCGAAATCAGTCCAGCACATCAAGTCTTTGCATAAAGAACCTCCCATTCACGGTGGTTTGAAATTCTTCTATCTCTGTTAAATGAAGAAATCCTGGCTCCTCTCTGCCAGCTCAGGAACTGCCCCAGCACAGTGCAGCACATCTGAGAAAAATCCCAGTGCATACATGCCTAGCTTGGCCTTCCAGTGGTGGCTGAAATGTACTCCAGGTAACTCCTTGAAGTCTTGTACGTGTTAAGGTTTTCATTGCAAGAAATGTCATTATTGGTAAAAACAAACACAAAACGCCCATTAAGTTAGAACTGCTTGTTAAATATTTCAAGTATTTGTTTAAATAAAACATTTATCTGGGAACTGGGAAGACTTTCAGCTTCAGTGACAGAGTATTTTAACACTGTCATCAGCCTGCCAAGTGTGTTTTTTTTTTTCCTTCTTTTAAACACAGAACCATAATCTAGTGTAAGAATTTTTATGTATTTTTAATAATTTTTTTGGGGGGGAGCACTTTTACCACTAATGTTTAATTAGATTATAGCAATATCAGCAGTGATTCAAGACTGGTCTGTTGGAAAAGAAATAAGAGAACAGCTTGCTGTCAGATACTTCTGGAAAAGAGTGGTAGTCACTATGCCCTCATTGTAACAGAATCATGCATGCCCTGCTGATGCCCTGTGAAACACAATAGAGTTTCACAAATAGCATTTTATCAATGATGAACAAACATTATTTAGCCCCTATACAATACCTATGCCAGCCTCTGGAGTTTGCACAACACAGGGGTTTCCCAGGAACAGGTACCAGAGGCACGAGAGCAACGGCACTGAAGCTGGGAACTGAACACAGGCGCTCCTCTGCTGGAGTGCTCACCTCAGTGATTTGCACAATTCATTCACTGCAACCTGTCCACTTCTCCCTCCTTCTGCAGGCAGTAATTTCACCCTTCTCTGGCTCCAATCCTGCTCAAGCCAAGCCAGCACAACCCACTGCAGTATTGCCACCATGCTGCAGCTTAGAGCTAAAGCCATTCCCAACCTCAGAGCACAACACTCCCAGCTTCCCTCTCAGCCAGGGCCTAGCAGTATTCAGGAGGGCAAGGATCATCCCACAAAGGGAGACAGAGCTTTTCCACCACAGGCATTCCAGGCTTGGGGCCACTCTGAGGCAATATCTCCCCTCCAATCCTCAGTCAAGCAGGCTCTGGAACAAGCCAGAGAAAGCAGGGTCACTGCGTCTTCAAGGAGAGGCCAAGAGGCTCAGACAGCAGCTTTATGCAATTTTTGGTGATACAAATGTTATTTTAAATTAGAAATTTTTATTTTAGGGAAAAAACTTTTGATTTGTTACATTATCAACTATTCCATCATACATGAGTTTTAGCCAGAGCCCTTGCAACTGTAAGAGGAAAAGTGAGGTGAGGGGATGAGCAGAGCCTTGAACCCAGATATCACCCCCTGTTTTAGGGCAGGTGATGCTGAGGGGCAGCTGCTGAGCAGTGTTTTGTAAGAACCTCCAGATTTCTGAAGTTCCCCCAGACCTCTAAGGGTGTGCACTGCACCCAGCTTTATCCCAGCCCTAACCAGGGCAGCAGGAAAAGGCCCAGCTCCTCAGATGACAAAGGGTTGGGTCACTTCAAATTCAGAGCTCCTGCAGGAAAGGAAAGGGAGGAGGTTTGTGAACACCTCAGAGATGCAGGGGCTCTTTGCACATATGTGACCTGAAGCCTCAAGCTGTACCATAATCTTGAGCAGTGCCTGGGTTTGATATTTGTGCAGACAGGGGTCTCACTGCCTCATGAAAGCAAGAAATACCAAGTTACTGAAAAAAGCCACCATCTGTCATCTATAAAACCAACAGGCAGAGCTTTTGACACTGGTGAACTGTTCTAATACAAAGGTTTATTGCCAAAAAAAGGCAAGATGCAACTGAGCCCATCACCATATCAAGCTCAAATTAGAAAAAACCTACAGGATGTGTGTTGTGCATTAAATACAAAGGCAGGTGACTAGAAAACTTGTGAATCACCTCCTAACAGACTCACACCTTTACTTGCTGAATCAAGGTATTTTTAATACGATTGAATGATCTTCAAGTACATCAGTCAGGACAAGAAACATAACTGATACATAGCCCACCATTCTTCTTCTGGTTTGGAGTAAACAAATAACTTAAAACCACAGCTGTAGAATTGATAGGAAAGGCAACAAACAGGTTCTTATCAAACAGCTCTGCTGTGAGAGTCACATCATGGGCTAGTACATTCTAAGGGTAGGGATGGCACTGACAAGCATTAAAATCTGCAACAAAAGGGAGGGAAAGCTATTCAGTACAAATACTTTGGTGGGTGGGGAAAAGAAGAAGGGAAATACCAATTACTTGTGTTTGGACAATAGTTCTTCCCATGAAGTTACTGAATTTGGTAAAATGTTTTTGTCCTGGACAGCACAGCCACAGGTGTCAAGTGAACTGACCACAAAGAAATGGGTGCCATTTTACTAGTTTGTTTACTGGTTTACTAGAATCCACATTGTGATATTTACAAGTGGGGAAGCTGGATGCTTTTAATTAAAAAAAAAACAAACAAAACCATTACCTGGATGTTGGCTTCAGTAAATTCCCAAACAAAAGCAAGCCAGCATCCCTGCAAGTCCAGAGCTGACAGTTTCAACTGAGATTTAATAAAGCCATCACCAGGGACAGCCAAAACACATAATTTAGTGCACTGGCACTGCAGTTGAAGAAATATTTCCCCATGCTTAATGCACAACACAATGGAATTTCAGCATTGACCAAGCATGCCAAGAACTTCTAATTACCTAATATGAACTTAGGCAAAGAGCCATTCTGTCTTAAGTTCTGAATTCAGTAAAACAGATCAGTGCATTGTTTCAAGCGAGTAGGCACCGAGTTTATAAAGGAAATGCACAATTGTGGAGTTCAGCTCTGCAGTGCAGTACACACCACTTAACGAAATGGGAAAGTTCATCAAGGCAGTAACTTTTCTTTTTTAAAAGCCCACGGTAATGACACAGAAGGCGAAACCACCATTAAATACAGGTGTCCAATTAAAATTCTCACACACATGAATTCCTCTGCAGTTACATAATTATGCCAGAGCCAGGATATCTCTGCAGCAAAGCATGTTTTCAGTGATCCCAGCTCCTGCATACCTCAGACCCTGTGACTGTAGTGGTCAAACCCATTCAGACCAGCTGATGGTCACTTGACTCTCCGCACTATTTATACATTGCTCTATTAAGTGAAGCTTCTGATTGGGCCGAATAGATTTATGAAAATCCTGCCCAAGACATTTCTTAAATTGCTTTGCCAGAGAGCACTAGTATGAGCAAGCCTAGGGAGGTATAGAGTTGGCACAGCCTTCTAAAACAACTTCCTAAAGGCAAAACCACTCGCATTCTCAAAGGCCAGCTAACTAACTAGTTTTTAAAATTTGATTGCTGATAAATGCAAACACAGTTACCTTTAACCAAGACCTGATTTTGCATTGACCTCACAGACATGGTCTTTGAAGGAGTTGATACAAACAGATAAGAAACTGGCTTAGCTGCAAAAATCCATAAAGGATGCTGTAAATACTTATTTGAGCATGCAAAAAAGTGACCAAGCCAAACTGTAGACATTCAACATACGTTTTACAGCCATAATAAAATAGGTTTCATAAGGAGTTAAGCAAACTGTTCACTGAAACTGATGGACTAATGAAGCCTGCAGCTTCGAAGAGTGGCACAATACTTCCATGGAAGGGTATAAGCACGAATTAAGGTCCCTAAGCTAGAGGCTTCTGTATGCTAGAAAGTAATGAACTAAGTTTCTATAATGCCTGCATTAGGACCACACTGTTCTGCAAGTGAGTAACACTCAGTTGTCAGCTATTGTTAGTACGTGCTCATACCCCAGTGTATTGTAAGTGTCCACTGGATGGTAATAGAATGTGAGAAACTGAATTAACTTATTCATCAAATCACAATTTTATGAGCAGTAAGGTAGGATTTTATATAAAGGCAGCAAACAGTGCCAGTGAAGTTTCTGTTTAGGCACACGGTGTTAAACAAACACCTTGCCAGAGGATTCCAGCTCAGTTTTTTTTACAAGACATATGGAAGGTAGCGCTGTGCACACGAAAGGTATTAGAGAAACACCCACAGCCAGACCTGCTTGCATGGGCACAAACCAAATGTTTCTAAGCATGACGCAGGGTTAGAGGGCAGGAGACTGCCAAAGCACAAAAGAGGTGGGGGAAAAAAAAAAAAGTGAAAAAACCACTTTCCCCCCACAACCTGTGATTCCTGGGTTCCCCTCAGCAGTCACAGCCCCTGTGCCACTGCAATAGGTCTGCCAGACTGACTGCACACCAGCGTTTCGGGCACACATTAGGGTGTAGAACATGTGCAGAACAGACCCACCCAGCCATTCAACAGGCAAATAGCTCGTGCTCACAGCATACCAATACTGTTGTAGTAGAGATGCTAAGGATTCAACAGCTGTCAAAGAATTATTTTATCAGTTTCTTAGCTAGCTTAATTCTCTTTTTCTAAACAGCACGCATGCACCTTGCAACAGCACACCCCCAGCATGCCAAGTGTCAACAACTTGACTAGCAATGCAGCTGAAACATGAGTAGAAACTAAATGGGTAATCACAAAATATTGTATTTTAGTGCGGATATGATTCAGCTGAAGACTAAATACTAATAAATTTTGATGCTGGGGGAAATTAGTCAAACAAGCCTCTCTGAATACCCCTACAGCACATAATCTTTGATGGCTGGGCTCTGAAAGCCCTGCTATGTCCTTACCATGCAATTCAATTCAAGCTACCACGCAGTTCCAGCCTCTATAGTACCCAGTCCGTGTGGAAAACAGGGGCCCGCATCTTTAGTAACACTGTTATTTATTCATGCTGGATACTTACACGCAGAAAATATCAGGGAAAGAAAATACCAGCATGAAATGGCAAGCACCTAGTAAACAAGTGAAAGCATACCAGGGATGAGACCGGCTTGATCCAGAAGTTGGGTAACAAGCCAAGTGCCAACAATTTCTAAGACTAACTGGCAGCACTGACAGTGTGATCCTTCTGTATCCTTCTCAAGGACCTACTTTAAAGATAATTACTCTTCTAAGTGCAGTTAGCACCTACTTCAGAGGAGAATAGCGCTTGTGTTACTTGAACTTCACAAAATAAGGCACTTGATTAGTCAATTTTGGAGGTGATGTTACAAAGCTACTCGGTCCTGTATCACACCAATATGCAACAGGAGGGTGGTGAATATAAATTCATTCACTGTCCTGTTGCCCACCATCTCCTACCTGCCTTCCTGTGAAGTGAAGTCACCTGGGGGAGGTAAACATAACCTCCCCCCGCCTTCCAGCCAAGTGCAATAAAAGCTTACAGCATCTGTGCTGAGAATTTAAAATGTTTCTGTTCACCTTACAGTGCTATAGGGAAAGTAACTCCGGCCCCCAGGCAGGTCTGGGTAAGCTGGGGAAAGAAAATAAAATAACTACCTAGATAGGTGTTTTAAACCAATTAGTTGTAAGCCTGTAGGACTGGGAATCTGGACTACAGGCACGGTTTGGGCATTGTTGTGCCTTATGAATCAGGGGTACTCACTTTATCCCTGCAGTACACGCAGTTTAGATGACAGCCACCTTCCTCCCCCTGGTAAATGCTAGAACCATCCCAACAAACAGAACAAGTCCACACAGGGTGGACAGGATAACACCTGTTATCTTATACAGCAGCAACCCTTACCCTGGAAACACAAGGGGGCAAGTTACAAGTGTGTGAAAGAAAAGGCAGAGTTTACAACTTTAACAAAAACACACATAAAGTCTTAAGGCGGACGTCAAAAAAATCATCAGGGGGCATTAAAGCCCTCAGAAACCTGGAAATCTGAGCACAATGCCCAGATTACAATGCAGATGCAGTTAAGGTCTTCAGAAAATTTGAAATTAAAGCAGAACTGACTGGTGTTCCAGATAAGTGTTCAACAAATTACTTAGAAGATGAAGCACCTTTCAACAACCAAAAATAAAGTTCGCAATTCTTCAAGTGCTAAGAAATCTTTGCAAGAGGCATCTGAAAGCCAAGGGCACATTTTATCTTGCCTGAAGATTATCACATGACAACAGCATGCTACTGTGCCACAGAGACCTAAGTGTGTGTGTTTATCCCACAGCTCACATGACTTTGCTTCCTTTAGACCATAAATGGTGAGGAGAAATATGTTTAGCAGAAGAGCAACAGGTACAATGTCCTAAGAAGCTTCCTAAAATAGGCATCTATTCTACAGAACCTGGGGTAATATTTACTGGTATTAAATCTGCATAAAGTAACAGACACCAGCCAGTCACACGCAGGTTACAAACACCAATTCATGCAGCTCCAGATAGGCAATATTCTATATTTAACTTAGGAGAAAGCAGGAATAGTGATGTGCAAGGGACAGTGGCATCAATGCTTTTAAAGTTAGTAAGATTCTTATTCCAAATCCGTACTCCCAGGAACACTGTGGAAGAAGTCACACAGTTCTAGCTTTACAAGGTGACCAGCAGAGGAGTTTTAAAGTACACAGAGAACAGAGGGTACCCTAGGGAAACAAGAAGATTGTGTTTTACTGAGACAACCATTTGAGTGAAGATCCCCTGCTCCTTCCACGTAAACAGACACATACATGCACTTCACTAGAGTGATCAGGTAAACAGGGACAAACAAGTGCCTTGGCAGGGGAGATAGATGGCTGTCAGTCCTGCTTTACCTTCTTTCAGCATTTCAGCAGAAAGACCCGTTTGGATCTAGGACTGTACTACACGGGCCAGCAGCTGAGTTGTGCAATGAGGCCATTAACATTTGAGTGACATGTGTAAGTCAAAGCCAGGCTGCCCTCTCATGCTTGACATCATACAGATAATTAAGAGGGAGCCAAAACACGGGGCTGCATCCATCAGCGCAAAAGCAGTTTGTATGCAGCGAGTGCTAATCAGCAAACTTCTAGAAACTGTCACAATAACCATGCTAAAAAGGCACAGAAGTCTGGGGTAAGTCTTAAATGGGATCCTGAAGAAAAACCACAAACCCACAACCTTAGTAGGTCAAAAAAATGCATGTGAACACATTATGATATTAAAACTTAACTTTGACTTTATCCCTTTTTTCAAAAGGGGAAATACAGAACCTGGAAGAGAAGACTGAACTTATAGAAATATTTTGTGCAAGTGATATAACTCCCACAAAACAGAATAGAGGAGGCACCAGCTGGAGAAGCATCTTCTCTCATGGTAGATACAATCTCCAGGCTGTTTTACCCACTCAGAATCTTGCCAAGATTATCTTTTAGTTTTTCCATAACATGAACTGTTTTTAGACCATCTCCAAGAAAAAGGCAAAAATTAGCCCAGGACTGTTTTGTAAGATGGGACTGGAAAGAACAGAAAAGTAACTCGCTCAAGTATGCAATTAATTGGGATACCTCAAGAATCTCAGGAATACTCAAAAATTCGAAAGTATATCCAGGACAAACAGGAAGAAATATTGTCCTTCACCAAGGTGACCTTAAAATGAAGAAGGCAAATTTATTCAGGGCAGGCAGTGACTATGGTGACAGGAATTCACAATACTGAGAAAAGGAATAAGGACAAGCATACCAGTGGGTTTGAACAAGGCCTCTTGAAAGGAAATCCTGCATAGTATGGAATATCAGTAATATTTAATCTTACATGGATTGCTAATAGGTTCAGGCTATGACAAAACAGCAGAACACTTAATCATAAGTTGGTCTCAGTTTTGAGCTGTGCATTAAACAGTATCTGCTACCAAAGCTTTGAGATTAACACCCCACTACTACAGCGTGTAGTGGTGGACAGTGATTAAACTCATTCTGCAATCTGAGAAGGTCTCTTGGAGAGTTATGAACACTGTGTTACAACAGCAGATTCAACTGGAGCTTCTCATGACATTCCTGATGTGATCTGAATAAGCACTGCTTCAACAGGGTGTGAAGTGCCCACGGCAGACATAGAAAGGAATACAGGTTGCAAGTGGAGAACTCCACGGAAAAGCCATTATTCCTGGTTCCCAACACATACTTAAAACAGCAACTCAAAGCAGACTGTGATTACAGGCTGCATTATAGAAACCCAGGCTATACCTACCCTATTCCATCCAGATTGATTTACTGCAATGCCCACTCATTAGTCATTGTTAAATCCAGCTGCTTAACAGGTCAGGTATTCTAAATGCAAGTATTATCTATTCCTACTCCTAGAAACACCACTGCAGAGCAGGAGAAAGTCCTGGTTATTCCTCTGAGAAGTTTTAAGGGTTCTGTGGGATTGTTCGCTTTTTTTATTCCAAGTAATTTTAAGGTGTTCAAGTACTGAATTAGCCACAGTACACTAGAATAAACAAGAGAGCATTTTTGAATCAGGCCTACTCCATTTCAACAGCTTCCTGCCCAAAAGGGCTTTTTCATAATCAGAGATGCAGCATGAAGAGATGGCAGCAGAGCATCCTCTTAAGGTAGGGTTTTAAAGACTAGGAGAGTGAAGATGATCAAGCAACCCAAAAACTTATGGCACATCAGAACACTACAAGCATTTCAAAAAGGCAAAACTCAAAGCCAACTTAGGTATGAATCATCAAGCAGAGGATAAACACCAACCATTTCACACGAGCAGCAGTATTGTGGATGCACTGCAGAAAAGAGATCTGTTTCACAAGTGAGGTGATCTCTCTACAGCTGCAAGACATGCTGACATAAGGGTGTCAGTACATGTTTTGTTGGCCTAAAAAGAAAAATATCAGTAGCAATCTCTGCAATAAGCACAGAAGATAAGTGGCAGAGAGTTCTATATACATGCACAGTAGTTTATCTAAATGCAAGTTTACCTGGACAAGGAAAGTAACACTCATTACAAAACACTGTACAACAGTCAGGAATGTGTCAGACGCATTGCTGCAATTAAATTTAACCTGTGAAGCAAAGCCTTTAGAACTAGATTCCTATTACAGGTCAAGATGACATTAAGAAAACCTAAATTTATGAGAACTTCAATGTGGCCATATTAAATTCAGATCTCACACTGCATACTTTTAATATCAGATGAAGGAAATATTGCCTTTGTAGCATAACAGCTGTTTAATTCTAAATATTATCAAAACATATTTTAAAAACACTAGGTAGATTTATTTAAATCATTTGTTAAAGTCTAGTTGAGCCTGATAGCTTGTAATGCACAGCAGCAACACAGGAACTACTATCAAAAAGCCAATCTCATCCATCCTCACTCTTTTCTTAAGATGAGTGGGGAAGCCCAAACAAAACCCATGTCCCATGTGCATGGACACTTCTGATAGGCAGCAAGGATCCATTCTGTGTCTGCTAATGGCATCATCAGCTTCAGAATAACTCTTACTTTTTTATCTCTCTGCCCATAAGATTCACAACTACTGCTGTGAACACGTGAAGTAATGCAAGTAACAGTTCCTTTTCCCTGTCAAACGTTGTAAGGAAGGCTCAATAATAAACTACTTACTAATAAAGCAGAGTCACTCATTTACAAGCTTTAGAGTTACGGATAACACAGCTTTTCCACTCTAATTGTTTTCCACCTATACAGCACAGTCAGCACTGTAAATAATGCACAAATTTACAGATAAGAGACCTGAGAATTCTACGTTCCAATACAGGTTCCAAGCATTTCCACCATCATCTGGTAGCAGCACTTTCTTCTAAATGAAGTGTACATTCCCATTTGGAGACTTGCTTCTCCATCCCACTGTAGGAGCCTTCCAAAGGCTCCCAGAGGAAACATCTCCCTTTTGCTGGCAGAATGCCTCACACAGCCTCACTGGATAGCTGGGAAATCCAGTGCACTGCAAGAACACAAACATCAGCACAAGATGACAATTAGATGGCAGAGCTGCACATTATCAGTGAAGTAAAAGAAGTATATTAAAACAGTAATTTTGGAGATAATGCCATTCAGAGCCTAGATCCTGGTGCACATAATCACAAATATTATAAGTACAAAAAAAATATTTCCATGGTATAAGGCAGGAAGACTCTGGTAAAGTTGTTTAAAAGGAAATCATTCTAAATAGACAGAGATTCATAGCACAAGACAGACATTTTCAGTGAAAGTAATCCCTCTGACATCTCAAAAAAGAGACTCTTAATAATTGATGCCTTCAAGAGAACTTACTTAGCTGAAGCTATATATATTAAACCCCAGGAGATGCAGTACAAGTGTTTTTTTACCACAATCTGCCTTAAGAACTAGGAAATAACACTACAGGTTCTAATGGCTTTAACTGCTTTCAATACTAAAATGTGGTGAGGAACTAAATATGACCCAAAGTTTGTCAGAAGCTGTTTCTAACTATGTGCATAGCTGACGTACCACCAGCCACACACAGACACTCTATTGGAAATCCTCCTGAAGAATGACCAGGCACTTAACCTAAATGGCGAAAGTGCAAATTGTGAGGGGAAGATGTGGATCGAAGCAAACCAGCCTTCCCATCCAGCACTGCCTGAGTTCTGACAGTGGCAGGACAGAGGAGTTCAAAGGTCACTTTCACAGTTGATGTGGGTTTCCTTCAAGATGCCTGGAAAATGACTGTGCTGACCACATCCACATTCTGAAATACTTTTTTGAGAACTCCTAACGAAGCTTCAGCCCAAGGAACAGGAACTGACTCATTTGTACAGTACCCATGCACTGCACAGTCACACTCAGATGTGTGCCCGAGGTGCACGTGGGCAGGGATAAAGCAGGCAAAGCACGTTGTATTTGAGAGACTCCAGTCTGGGATTCTGCTCAGCACGAAGGTGTGTTCACACACACCTTTATCACTGCAGCCTGCCACTCACTGCCAGCCTCAGCTCTACTGTTTCTGCTTCTCAACACAAATTTATGCACACAACTGAAGACTGCAAGCTGAGCTCCAGACCGTGAGCTGTCCGCAGTATTTTACTATTTGTAACTCAAACTGGCCATGAACAAAGAGATAAAGATAAATAAGCTGTCATGTTATTACAGCCTGTGTGTAGAGTGGGGGGGGAGAAAAAACCCAAACCAAGTGTACCTTTTAAAATGGGACTTGGCTTTATATACTGTGTGTGAATCAACTCAGCCCCAGCTATGTTTTACTGCAAGATAAAACAGTTCTGAAAGTGAAACTTGAAGGATCCAACAAATCATTCCAGCATTTCCAATTCACTTGGCAGTCTTCAGTGCATGGGAAAATAGTGAGGGAAGCTCTGTACAGGACTTATATACTATCAAGTATCACCTTGCAGCTGTTAGCTATGTATAGACTTGCAGAAAACAGGCATCCCATTTAAAACTCTGCTTTCTACAAAATAGGTGTGCCACTAGGCCATTGTTTAAACCCACTGAAACTGCACTGAATCATTTCCCTGAATAGCATCGCAATGAAGTGGGTGTGTTGTTTTTAAATCAAGGTGTCTGCTAAGCAAGTTCTTTTAACAATTTTTGATTATCAGCACATCCCAGAAGCATAAGACCCATCTCTGAAATTCCACAGAAATCGCACTTACAAGCATAAGATGCCAAAGAAGCAACTCTGCACCAAATAAATCAGGGAAAGTAAAGGTGGGATTCCAGGAAGAAAACACCTTTGGTCTGACTACAGAACTATGCTGCTCAGGATATCCATCAGAACCTTCACTGCTCCTGTCTAACTGGGCTACTGAATGCAACCCTCTAAAAGCAGGTTTACCTGACATCCCAGGAATAGTTTTCCCCATGGGTTTGGCTCTCCAGGCTATCATGAAACAATTTTATCTACCAACATACAAGCATTTTGTTTGGGGTTTTTTGCCCCCCCTCCCCTAAATGAATATTTGACTAAGTTTCCTTGCCCATATCTAGGCACCTTTTAATTGATGTGTACTCCTGTGGTATTGAATTGCATACTGCTCCTCCACCACAGCATTGCTTTTAACCTCCGCCAAGAAATAAGAAAGTTCCAGTAGGCAAATTTATCAGGCAGCAAAAGCATTTTGGAAGTTCTCAAACCAAACAAGTCGATCTCTGAAGTTACAAATTATTGAGGGGCTTTCTGCCTACAACATGCAAACTCTTTGGGCTGAAAATCCTGGGGAAAATACAGCATTCAGCTTGCCAGTATAGCTTTTCCTCCCCTCTCCCTACCAGATCAGGTAATCAAGCAGATGAATCCTGTGCCTAACAGGAGAGCAAGGCATGCCATGGTACTTTATACTTAAGAGGCAATTAGAGACTTCTCATTCAAATATATTGCCACCTTCTGTACTCATTTTCTAGAGTATGATCCACATATGTTTTCAGGGGAATTTTTGCTATATAATAGTGCTACTGAAACACATCGTTGCCAAGAAAGAGACACCTAGATGGGATAACAATCATAAGGGGTTTCTTGTGTGGTGTAAGAAACAAGTGGTACATGTCAGTTTTTTCTTACATAAAGCTTCCTCCCACCTTGCTGCTTTTACTGACGTACCCAGTGGAAGACATCACCTCTCACATCCAGGAAGGAGCCATTCCTCCCCATCATTCAGCCTACTGAAAACAGCTGAACAAAACCAGCAAGGCAGTTGCAACCTGGAGCATCACCCTGACATCAGCACACTTTCGCTAAGTTTGTGTATGGATTTCAGAGTCTTGGAGGTTCATTTTTCCTACAGCCATAAGCCAGTTGGGAAGAAAGCACTTTGATTTTCTGAACATGACAGGAGATTTTTGCCTTCTCCAGCTGCTGTACTAAAGAAGGCTTTAGTGAGGCCTGCCTGATACTGCTCAACAAGCAGTTTCTGAGCAGTTCCAGACAGGCAGGTGATCTCCCCAGAAAAGTAGTGCCACTAGTGAGAGACAAGCTCACACTACACCTGTCTGACAAAGGGCAGCATTTTCACGTTCTGTATGAGAAGACTGGGTATCATCAGTCATTTCAACTTCTCAGCCATCTGAGCATCATGGAGCAGAGCCAGACTCCTGTAGCTGACAACAGCAGAGGGGACTGGACCACTACCAGCACTGAAGTGAGCAACTCCTTTACGAGACACATAAATCACAGACAGCTTCCACCAAAAGATTGTCTGGGCTAGGCAGCAGAGTGGAAACAAAGCAGCCACTCAACTTCCAGTTCCTCTCCCCAGCCACAAGGCACATCCTCCTGTCTGCTTGCACCAACAGATGCTCCCAGGAGTTAACAACGCTGCACTGCAGCTCGGTTCAGCTGGCGCCTACTAAGGAAGGTCGAAAATCTTCTAAGGATGCTCAGAATCTCTTAAGGAAGGATCAGTTCCCTGATAAAGCAGCTTAATACCTTCACAGCCCATGCTGTGGTTGTTCCTCTCTGAGAACACCACAGTTTCTAACACCTCGCTCTCCTTGCACCCTGCTCAGGCTTTCCCTATCACAACTGCAAACACTATTATGCAACGTACGTGAGTGCTACATTTCCTATAGTTTCCGGGAGAAAGAATAAACATTGGATTTCATCCTCATTCCACAGCTGCTTGTGGGGAGGGAGGCCTCCCGTCCACTCCTTCCTCCCCTGAGGAATTTCGGAGGAGGCGCGGAGCTCTCCCGGCCAGGGATCCAGCTCAGCCCCGGTCGCAGCGTGCCCGGTTCACTGCTGCCCACCAAACCCAGGCACTTCCTCCCTGTGCCACTGCACAGGGAAGAATACCTGCTTGCTCAGGGACCTGGCACCCTGGAGGCTGGTTTTGCTGTTAGAGGAAAATTGGAAGCACTAATTACTGATGATAATCTAATTTTTTTCATTCACTAGGTACTATGTCAAGAGCAGGCTCCCAAAAAGAAATCTGTTTGTGAGCACAGTGCAAATTGATTACTACTAGCACACATAAAACATATCCAGCAGAACACTTTTATCCTCATTTACTCATTGAGACATCAGTGCTTTATCAGGCACCTAAATATGCTCAAGCTTTACAAGAGATACTGATTTAAAAAGACTTCTGCACTGATAAGTGATTAGTGATACTACAAACATAGTCATTAATGATGAATATTTACATATTCATTAATTCATCCAGAAGCTTAACCAAAGCCATAGGTCTGAGGAGTTAAATATTTGCTGATGCTATATGAGGATCTCCTCCATTCAAAGGCTATCATCTTACTAATTAGTGAACTTGAATACAACTTGCAAGATTTGCCTGAAAGTTCACTCTTCCCACATGTTAAATGAATTAAGGAAATAGTTAAAAACCGATCAAATTTTCAGTTCTTTTAATTTCTGCAGATGCCTCCTGAAACAGTCAGAATGGTCAACTGTCTGGTCTCCTCATATTCCCAAATTTTTCACCCTTTGTTTGCCAACTTGCTAGCACACAAACCTTCCCTTCGTATCTGCAGGTAGATATTGGCAAATGCCTCCAGTTTTTACACAAAACCAAGAATGATATCATGTGATCACGTTCACATGACCATCTCCCATTCAAAGCATTCCAATCCCATTCAGTAAAGCACACCTCCAAATGCTGAACCTTCCTTTTCACAATATCATACTTTTTAACTAAGCCTGAAATTTAAAGTGGGATTGGGTATAAGCATTGCAAAAGTCTGTTCTTTTAAATATTGTTATTCAGGGTTTTAATATCTGTTCTCCTCCAATATAAATTAAAGGGACAAAGAAAAATGGGCCTCTCAAATGAACAACTACTGCAAGTATTTGCAATGAAGGTAGAGAATAGAAATAATTTCACGTGTATCGCCCAGTCTCAGACTTGTTAGACAAGGACAGCAAAAGATCAGTAAAATACAAATATTTAATTATTCACAAGCCATCCAGACCTGTGATGTTTTCCTTAAGGTGTGAACAGCTGGCTACAAAATTTAGACCAGATGTTGCTCTTAAAATGAGCACTGATTTATAAACACACAGTTTTACCATGACCAAGACAGCTACAAAACTGTACAGCACTATGCATCTATTTATAGGAGATATTTCTGATGGTGAAGAAAAGTGAAACATCTGGTTCAAGATGATTATGAAACAGACAAATCTCATCATGTAACAACTACAGAGCATAAGTTTTCAAGAGCACACACTGATGTACAAAAAGGAACCCAAAATTCTGCAGAAAGGTACTCGCACATGTATTAGGCAGCATTACTGTAAAGACAGAGAGTAGAATGACCATTAGAAGGCCAACATAACTTTTTTCAGGATGTTGACTTTGATATCTCATTACGTAGAGAGTAACTCCAGTCTGCAGATTCACTGGGAGGGTTGCATCACTGCCTAGCACTAAAAGCAAGCATGTATTGTTGT
Organism: Oriolus oriolus; assembly: GCA_013400235.1. NCBI lineage: Eukaryota > Metazoa > Chordata > Aves > Passeriformes > Corvidae > Oriolus > Oriolus oriolus. The sequence continues at coordinate 247,765 of VXBT01008393.1, read as the reverse complement.
AACACGAGCAAGCGTTCACATACTCAGAATGAAGGGGGTTTTGTTCTCCCTCATCTACGAAAATCTTTGGAGACAGCCAGAAATTTTCAACATGGATGCAACCACTAGTAAGAGCTTGGCCTAGAAAACTTATTTCTTGATGGCTGATACACTCTAATGTTCACTTGTACTTTATTTCTCTGTGAGAGCACATTTTAGAAGGAGGGAAGAATCTGAACAAAAAGTCAGCGAGTATTTCCATTTGAGAAACACGCTGCTTGCTCAGTGTTCCTAGGCAATAATTCTGTCAGATCATTAGTTTCCCTGGTTCAATACCTCATCTTATAATACATAGCTGTGCCAATGTAGTATAGTTTTTTAAAAGAACAGCTACAGCTTCTTCTGAAGTTGGATTCTTACAACAGCATATCTGGCTGTTGTATATTGTAGACAAACATGAAATTTTTCTCCTTTATAAAGACATCAGGCTCAAAAAAAGAAAAATTTCTAGGAGATTACAGAGCATGTTCTCCTGTGAGCCACACCCAGTCCCACCTTTCCAAATCTCTGTTTAGGCAACACGATGATCTGACTTTTGAGCCACTGTGGGGATATAATAGTACACACACTTGAAAAGGAGGTTTAAACTGTTCTTCTTGGACAAATAGTTTCAGTTCAAATTTATCACCAGGAATAGCCAGATTCAGCAGCATCTGTATTGTTAGGCAAGCCTAGACAAGGGAAGCTTTCTGCTGGGAATTGCACAATAGGCCCGTGTCAGTTATCTCCGAGAACAGGTCAGAAACACAGCCATCAGGATCTGCTTAAAAACTGTCAGCCGAACCATTGGGGCAGGATGATGGTCCAGAGAATCTCCTGTGTGCCAGACAGAAGGCGTGAAAGTGAAAGACGAATTTGTAGGTCATCACTCCATCATCAACTTCAAAGCCATCCAGCAACTCTGTAAGGTTGCTTGAGTCAATTCATTCTTAAACTTTACATCATCCATCTGAACTATTTTCTGTGCTGGGACTGTTGAACTTTTAAGATACTGCTATTTGTACCAGTAAATCAGTTATTTAAATCTCTACTGCTCATCAGCCTTTATGAGCAATACAAGATCTTCACAGAAATGAGTTGATGATGATATTCTGGCATTATGAACTGAAGCCAATGATAAATCACATTTATCACATGTAGGAGACAGGAGGATTTAGATATGCACTCCACCTCAGCCTGTCCATGCAGTAGCTTAGGTTTAACTTTTTTTTTTTTTGTGCTGAGGATTTTCAACAAGACATTTAAAGAAATATTAACAGCCTATCACAAGCCTATAAAACTGCTACATCTCTTACACATGTATTTTGAAAGATGTTTCGTCTTTCTCACAAATACCAAGCAAACAAATAACACCAGCTCAACTTTTCAGCTGTGCCAAGTAATTTGTAAGAACAAATCAAACATGATAACCCCCAAAGAAAACTACTTCAATCATGCATTTCTACCAAGTATAGGGGCAGAAGAACTATCTGCAGTACTAAAATTACAGATGGATGAACAAAGTGTTTCTGCATTTGTAGAGAACAGATTCCATGTAAAGAAACCAGTTTTCAGACCTCAACTCAACTCGAGTATAAAGGGGGAAAATTTGCTCAAAGAACTGCAGTGAAGAAAAGTAATCTAAAGGGCAACTCCTTCCTTTGCCATGTAATAAAAATGTAACATATCTTCAGGGACTGGAAACAAGCATCCCTGCCTATTAAAATCTTTCCCTAAGTTAAGGCTAACTAGAAGTGTAACAACTAACCTCAATTAGTGTAACAGACCTCAATTCCTGGGCAGGGGAAAGTAATATCCAAGAGGTGGGGAACCATGGTACTACCAAAAGCAATCCCTCACTGCCACTCTTGGGAGTGTGCTTGCGTGCTGTTCAGACACTGAAATGACCTGCGGAATCCAACCAGTCCAAGATGCTGCAGGGTGAGGGGGGTACACACCACACATTTGAAGTTTCCATAGTTCACTGTAGCTATTATAACGATTTCTCACTCAAAGAACCCATTTAGTCACAAAAAGTTATCGATATCCAGAAGGTCAGGGTGTGTGTGTTATGTGTGAGAGAGGAGAGGAATGTGATGTGCACCAGCACATGGTCTAAGAAAATCCAAATTAATGAGTCTGGAACTTGCTGCTATGTGACAATTCTGGGTGTCACCATGCAGTGCTGCTTTATCACACATGTTTCTTGCTATCCACACAACCAAAATATTTTACAGAATCCACATGCTGCTGAAGTGCCACCAAACAACTGAATAAATCAGGGACAGAGGTGAACCAGCCACACAACCCTTTCAGCATCTAAGCTGCCAGCTGACACAGAACTATAACAGCGTCCCCCCCCAAAAAAAGCTAATTTAATGCATTTCTCATGTTCTTTATGTTTGCCCTTCTCTACGTCAGTCAGGCAACACCACTTGCAATAATCAGTAAAAACTGTTATTATGACGCATAACAAAATATACTTGTTGCAGTTAAAATTTCAGATTCCCCCAAAGCATTTTGTAATTCCAGGCATTTTCTTTTCTAAAACAAATATTTTCATTACATATGTTCACAAAAATCAGACAGCAAAAACTTACTACCAGAATGAGGGTAAAATGTGGTTTTGCATGAGATCATATACTACAAAACGTAAGGGGTTTTTTTAATGAATAAACTGGAACAGTCAACAGCATGACACAAACCAAAATACAAGTAACAGACATGATCTAAACAGAATTTGACTGGAACATGTTTATTTGATTCTCAAAATTTCAGCTTATGCTTAAATCAGTCAGCCCTCACCTCATACAAGTATTTCAAAACAGGTGAGTGAAACCCAGTGGGAGGGGACTGATCATTTTAATAATAGACAACAAATCGACTACAGTTAAATTTTTTTCAAGCTCTTGACTACTTAAACAGAGTAGTATGTGCTTTTTATTTTTGGGAGAGTGGGGGGAAGGGAGCGGGGGGACCTCTGGGAAGAATGCTAACCTTATGAATTCTTCCTCTGGAATTTTAATTGGTAAATCTATAAGTAAAAACGTACCCAGCTGCAGGGAGCTGCTCCCCAGCCCCACCACAACCACAGAACCTCAGAGCCGTGTGCTCAAGCCTGAAAACAGAACATTTCCCTCCGATGGTGCCCAGCCACACCTGAGCTAAGGAGGAGACTCCGACAGCAGAAGTTGGATTACGCTCTTCCCGATTTGTGAAGCCAGAGTGCCTCTGGAAGACACACTTATCTCAACATCTATTCTTTTTATTGCTTCTCTTATTAGACATTTCCTACTCGTTTTTGCAATAAATTTAGCTACACAACAACCTTGAGCTCTATTTTTATATACAGCATTGTTCAAAGAGCTTCCGAAAATTGTATTAGGAAAGAGAGAAAGGCCTTTGAACAATTAAGACAAGCTTCATACCAGAAATGTAATCTCAACACTAGCGAGTTTCTTTTTTCCCTTTTTGGAAAAATCTTCACATGGGGAGCTGAGACAGATGAAAGCAAGAGATTTGAAAATAAGAAACAGTGTTTTATGCATCAGAATCGACAGAGAAGACCATATTCTGCATGATACCTTTTAACCCATAACCAAAGATCTTTCCAAATGCATGTTGAATAAGTTACAGCTCAAAAAGAAAGTAAAAATAAAGCTCAAAAAGTTTAACAGCAGATTTGAAACACAGCTTACAACTTCCACATAATATATCCATTCTTTACTTATTGACCAACATACAAGGTCTACAATGTATTATGGGCACTGTTTCCCATCTGACTTGCAGGCAGTTTTCAACGTAGCAATTAATGTACCGTATTTAAATATAATTGAAAGAAACGTTTTTGTATGCACTCATACAACAACGTGGTTTCTAGGATCACACTATATTCAGAAGGCTTGTAAAATCCAACATTCTGAATATTTATATATATTTATATATCACTATATTTCTGCCTTGAAGAGAATTGTGTCTCTGAAGTACATTACTTTTTTTTTTTCTCCCTAAACACTGAGAGGATATTAAGTAACAGGCACGTGGGAAGTTATATCTAGTTTTAACATGCAGAACGCAAGCGATCTCGCTTAGCTCGTGATTTAAAGTCACTTCACTTTCCACACACGAAAAAACAATGGCAAAGCAAACTCCCAGCGCCTGCAGCCCCAGCCTCCCCCTTCGGCGGGACCCCGCACACCGGGGACCCTCCGTTCGCCCACCACCACCCACACCTGAACGCCGCGCTCCAGCTCCCACCCCCGGGGAAGGAGAAAGGAGTTTCCCCGCGACAAGGAAGTCGCGGACACACGTGCTAGGGGTACTTTTATCCAGACGGGGTTCCGAGAAACCTCCGTGGAACTTCCCCCTGGGCGAGAAGAGGAGGGGGGAGCAGGCAGCACCCGCGGCGCTGCCCCCCGCGCCCCACAGGTGCGCCCCTTCCCTCCTTCCCCAGCGCCGCGCACGGGGCAGAGCGCGGC
>VXBT01008393.1:187536-243156 GCA_013400235.1 Oriolus oriolus | reverse complement strand
GCGGGCGGCGGCCACGTGACGGGGCAGTTCCAATTACGGCGGAGAATTTTCTGAATTAGCGGGGTTACACAAAGGACACTCATTGAGGGGGAAGGAAAAAAGGGCAGCGAGCGGGAGCGGGAACGCCCAGCCGGAGCCTGCTCGGTGATTTAAAGCAGGAAACTCCCTCGCCTCACACAGACACGGCCGCATTCAGCACCGGCCAGCATCTCCGCGGGAGGAATGTCTGGCGCACATTACGCTAATCCTCGCCCCCGAGCTGGGGTTTACACAGCCACCGCGGCCATCGCCTCGCTCGCTTCCCCCCGCCGAGGGCAGAGGCGCAAAGCGGCACCTCCCGCCTCACCGCGGAAAGAAGCCCTGTCTGTTACCTCTGTATACATACACATATACAAATCTATTTTCACGTCTGAGCTGGAAGCGGCTCGCAAAGAGATAGCTGCTGGTGAGCGATGTGCCGGCACTGCTCTGAAAAACTTCTGCGCGCGGCGGATGACACGAGTCAATAAAAAAAACGTAATTATTGAAAGGCATTATTGAGCGATTAGCAATTAACAGCCCTCCCCGTGCCAGAAAAGGCTCCCGCAAGAAAAAAAGCGCCCGTGCTAATTAATGCTTTACGTTTTAATTGTGAGGAATTGCTGCGAAGAAGAGACGGATAGCGTATAAAAACAGGCTCACCCAGAAGCAATGCCGAAATCCTCACCTGCCCACAAAACCCGGACGGAACACAGGCCAACACCTCCGAGCGGCTGCCTGAGATGCCACCGAGCCACGCCGCACGCCCGTTCTCCTGCCCCCAAGAAACACGTGTGGCCGCGAACATCACACGGGCGCAGCGAACGCCGTCCAAGGCACAGCCGGAACAAGGGCCAGGCTGCCTGCCACTGACAAGCCCTGCCAATCCCAATTTATGGGCAGGAAACGTATGCCAGGACAAACCAGCCGAGATGACTCAAGTCGCCTCTCCCCCACCCTCCTGTTCCACAGAACAACAGCCCTCTTTAGCAGCGGGGAGTAGGATCTCTTGGAGGAATGACTCAAAGTTGCTCTCGGGGGTAGGGGAAAAACCCCCACAGAACAGAAAACACCCGGTTCCCCCCCGCCCCCTCCCCTTTTTCACATTGTATTAATTCAACACACAACAACTGTCTTGAGGTAATAGATACAGTAAAGAGAAATCTAGTTGGACCACAAGATAAGTTTACTGAGGTCAAACCCAAGGGAAAACTAATCTAACCACATTTTCAAATTGTTTGGACTATTCCATAGACCAATAAAACCATAAAATGACAAAAACATCCTATCCTAGAATAGCATGAGGATAACAAAAAATGTTATGTTTAATTAAAGGCAGATGACTTAATAAAAATTTCACACTGTGTACATACACAACTCAGTATCAGTTTTTCATCTACTGTATTTTTTTCAAAGAAAATGATCACGTGTTTTAAGATTTTGAGGGTATTTTTAATCTTTGATTAAAGTGATTTGATTAGAATATAGAGATCAGAATACTTTATAAATCTTGTCTATGAGCATTAAGGCAGTAAATTATTTTAAATAACAGATAGATTAGTTTATGGAGAATTACATGTTCCATCCTCTTAGCAGACAGTGAATAAATCTCTCTTAAAATAGCCATGGGTTTTCTCCTAACATAAAAAATGGGAGATATTCTGTCCACCTTCATTGGAACTTTAATGATAGACAGCAGAATTCAAGACAAGACCTAAGACAACAGGTGGAGCTGCAGAAATTAGGAACTGGAAAGCAAACCAGCCAACACCTCCCTGAGGACTTTATAAACATGACTGCATCCCCATCCTGAAAAAAGTTCCAGCTTCCCCACAGCTCCTGCAATTGAAAGGTTGTTCCAGAAGTCACTTCTGATGGTTTGGACCTTCTGTTTTTTTTCAGAATTTCCATCTTAAACTTATTCAGGGCCAGCTGCTGGCACAACATGAAGTGATCTGCATTGTCCTCTCTTTGCTAGAACAGTGCTTTTCCTTTTCCTGTGCTATACCACAAATACCCCCATTCTTCCATTCTGCAGCTCGCTGGTAGGCAGCAGTCATATCTGCCTTTGACTCCGATGAGATATTTATGCTAACGATTTTATCATGCTCCATCTCTGAGTTCTTCCCAAAGCATTTATTACGAGGTTCTTCATGAAAATAATTTAGATTAAAACAATCAGTTCTTTTTGAATGGAAACCATGACTCAGATGAGCCAAACACAATATTCCACCAAAGTATTCTATGTATAGCATTTGTGTGAATTCGTGTGGCTGAAGCCAGCCAAATAACATAAGCACTCCATAATGGAAAAGCTGATTAACCATTATAAATACTTCAGAAGTACATTTTAAGGTAAATCCTCATAATATCCCTGTGAAATGGCAGTCTTTAGTCTCCTTTAGAAAATGAGAGGCCAGGAATACTTAAAATGTCTTGACCAACATCACAGAAGTTTCCATCAGGAAGCGAGCTGCACCTAAGGAGCTCTCGGCTCCCCATCCCCCACCACATCTCCTGGAGCACACTGTGCATCTCATTCCAGCCTAGTGCTGAGCTGTATCATCTGCAGTCACCTTCCATGTGGCAAAAACATAACATTGAAAAGTTATAGCAGCTGCTCTCTAATGGGGTAAGAAGGTGCTTTCATCATTGTCCTCATTGCTGAGAAATGCTCTTTTTGGTAAAGTCAGTGTAGTTGGTGGTGGTGGCATTTTAGGGTAGGTTTTTTTGAGGGATTAGGGTCAGAGGCTGAGACTTTTGTCCGGCTGCAGAATGGAAATGCAGAAAGGTGCATCACTGCTGGCAGTGATGGTCTAATTTCAGCTGCTTGGCCATTCAGACCTGACCGAAGTTCATCTGGACTCCCTCTGTTGTGTTCTCTGGAGTACTTTAACACGGAAACCCAACTGGAGCAGGAAGGCAGAGAATAAGGAACGTGAGAGGGAAGGCACTGTTTTCTTCACCCTGCTCTGTGCACCCTCACAGACAAAATCTCCCACCTATTCTCCTGTGTTTTCCTCCGCTGACCATTTCCTCAGGAGACCTGTTTCTCTTTATTGTTCGAGCAGAGACTGTTTCCTACTGTAGTCAGCAATTGTCCTCTCCAAAATATCTTTCCCTTCTGACTTTCTCACCTTTGTGTCTTGGTCCAAATGTGAGGGGTAAATTGCCTGATTGCTTTTGAGATGCTTGTCGTTGGTATTGGACACAGGAGCAGGACAACACTGGTACTGGACATTGGTCACTGGTATTGGACACAGGGACCATCCAGCTGACAACACAGGCAAGTGGGACTGATCCTGTCAGGATTTCAGCACTCCACAGTGCTGCCAAAGGCCACCACCCACCACACCTTAGGTTCTCCTGTTCCCCAGGGAGTTAGACAGCCCAAGCTAGACAGTTCCCATCTTGCATAAAGCCATGAGGTAGGAGAGGCAGAGGAAAAGGCCACAAAGACACCACATGTGCAAGACCACTTGTCACTCTAGGTCAGGTTTATTCACAACAGTACTTTGTGACCAGGACTGAAGATGTGGAAGTCATCTCAGGGCTGGGGGAAAAAGTAGACGCTCCAACTCTGGTGTTTCCCTGAGGAAGGGAGTGAGCTCCTCAGTAAACTGACACCACCCTCAATGCTAATTGCACTGAAGGCCCTCCTCTGCCGGAGGGGAAGAGCCCAGCCCACGGGGAAGCTCCCAGCATCACCAGGACGTGTGAACCAGGCAAAGCCACAGACCATGACACGTGTGAATGTACATATTTCCTTATAGCACCATGCAGAAGCAAAGGATGTTATGGAGAGACAGTAGAAATGAATTTTTTCTTTTCTTTACTACAGATCCCTTTCCCTGTCGATAATACTGAAAAAGTAAAGCTTGTAAGCACAGATATAAAGAAACATGCATCACTGAACTAGAAAGTGAGCAAGTCCATATTTTTTTTTTCCCTTTGGGTAAACAAGTGATCTAGGCTCTGAGAACCTTTATATTAAAAAAAAAAGCCAAACAAAAACCACAAAGAAACAAATAAAACCCCCTAAAACTCAATCCTCTTTGATATTTACCCTTAAGGTACTCCCTATTTGTCTCTTTTAGTGAAAGTGGAAGGGCTGTATTAGCATGCTTGGCTGAAAATGCACTTTTTCCCACCAGCTTATGCAAGTTATGGTACCTGCTGTGACTGATTCTCAGCATCAGTGTGCAGGAAGTTCCTCCGAGCTCAGTGTTATGTACATAACACACGTCAGTTTTCAGAGGCACTGAGCTGCTCCTAATTTCCACTGGGATTGTCGGACTGCATCACCTCTACAATAGCAGCTCTCTGTAAACATCTCTTTTTCATGTATAAAACATCTCCTTTGAATGCTTGCAGTGTCTGATCACAGAACCTGAGCTGTGCTCAGCATTCAGCTCTCAGGGAACACGGCTCGTCAGACACAATGATGGGCAGAACGGTAACATTTGTGTTTCCAGCGGCGGGTGAAGACAGGAGGTTTCCACCACCCATCCACAGCGGAATCTGGCACAAGCTTGTAGGAAACACGAAATGCTGCGACACGTTTATGTAATGAAAGCATTGCAGCTTTCATCTCTTCTTGGAGAAAAGCTTGTTAAGGACACAAAATTAAGACTAATTAAGAAGGAAAAAATAATATTAAAGTAAGGTCTTCTGGTATTCCAGTTCAACAAAAAAATCCCTATATATGGTTTTCTCAAAGAATTTTTTTTTTTTCGAAAGATAGACTTACAAATACAAGAACCTGCCCAATTTTAGCATCACTTGCTGCAGCTCTGCTGAACTGCTAAAAGTAAGCACGACTCAAGACCAATGCAGTGCTGTTGTCTGCTAAAGTAACAAGAAAACCAGAGTACTGCTGCTGCCTCCATGGCACTTGTGAAAAGGAAGTCTTGTTAGACTCATATCAGTGTAAGTAAAACGGCAGCTTGAAGAAGGATTTCATTTGCTCCATTTCTAAATCAACTTTTTCAGACTACGGTGACATAAATATACAGTGGGTGAGGGTGGGGGAGGTTTGGGTGGGAGACGGGGAGGATGGAGGAGGACAGGGTTTTATGCCAAGAGCTGAATCATAACCATGTGAGTAATTTTGCCTTTTTTTTTTTTTTTGTAAGGGTATGAATCAAATTAAATTTGTTTTGCTGTGGGTGAAGGAAGAGGGAATATAATAGCATGAATCAGAGCTATCATCAAATATGTGGCACAGACTAAAAATTAATTACGATTACTGCCTTCTTGTAAAAAGTTTCTGCTGTAAGATGCAGCAATTTTGTTAATCGATATAATCCATTTAAAAATTCACAGGAATTAAAACCTTTCAATTACTTTCCTCTTCCTTTTAATTCTTTTTCCTATTATAACAAGAAAAAGATGAGCATCTTTGAACAAAATCTTTCTTCATCTGTTAGGTGTCCTTTTGCTCCAATGGTAAAAGAACTGCAGCTAATAATGAAAATTAGACATTAGACCACATGTAGTTTCCTCAGTCAGGACTAGCTGGAGGATGCAAGTCCAGGGAATACATGATTTACCACTTTAGCACAGATGCTTTATTAGGCATTCTAATAAAGACAACTTATTTAGTGGGTAAGCTGAACAGAAAAACACTCAATATCCCTTTGTCTTTTCCTGTAAGAATGAGATAAGGTCATGAAAAAATGAGTGTTGAACACTGGGTTTTTTACACTTTGCAATAGTCATTTAAGTATGAGATACTGGGAAAACCAGAAAGGGCTTGGAACATAAAACCTCTTTTAAAGTGTCCAACATAAATACTTGGGAACAAACACATGCAATATTAATTACTAGTTAGACAGATAACCAAGGATATATGTATTTTTGTAGTAGTAAGGAACCACTGATTTTGATAACCAAAAAGTTAGTGAGTCTTTGCCTCCAAGTTTCTAGTATGGAGAAAATGGTATTTGAATTCCCTGTCTGAAAAACACAATAAAGCTACAGCAAGGCATCATTTGGAATCAATTCCTCCCCCTAAACAACTCCAGATCTTTCCCATAGTAATTCTCTTGCACGTGCCCAGTAAAACTCTCTGTATAAAGGACTGGTATACAGCATGTTCAGGAATTCAGCTGAACCACGAGCCTTAAGGACGCGATTCCCAGACAGACAGAAAACTTCTGTGGAGACCACTGCAGCTGCTGTGACTTTCCAGTGGTGTTATGTGGGGGAAGGAAGAAAATGGAAGACAATTCCCTCAGCCATTCTGCAAGACCCCCTTTGACCCTCTCAACCATGAAGTTGCTGGCCCAACAAGCTCCTGGTTACCTCGTGGAGGCTGTTCCTCCTTTTTTATCAGCATCACTCAGGACCCAGGTCCACCCAAGCCTCTGTCAGGTGCCAGGCAGGACAAAAACCCAGCTCATTTTGCAGTGCTTGGTGAGAGGCAGATTCAACACATCCCATGTGGATTATCCCAGCCTTACAGCATCTCAGTCTCACCTCACATGCAGGACATGTCAGGGGGAAGAAAAATAACTCAGAAGACCTCTTTGCAATAAAACACACAGGACTGAAGGATTACTAGGCAACAGCATCCACTGGAATCACTCCGTAAAACACAGCAACTGAAACTCCCCAAAAAAAACCTTAAAAATCCCTCAAAACACAGCAATAGAAATTCTCCTGCAAAGAGATCAGTGCCACTGTGGCAACGAGTATTTTGAGACAGCTTACTGGTGTGGTGGCATAATAAGAACACAAAAATCTTTTTCTTTATATTCACAACCTCAGGGAAGGTCAATTCCCCCTCACTGTCCTCAAGACAAAAATTACTGATGTTCCCTAATTTTACTTGCAATGAAGAATAAGCTCCAAGTAGAAATAAAATGCAAGTTGCCAGAAGTTAACCAGAGAAGATGCTTAATATCTCTTCCTGAAGGATAAACCAGCATTTTTACCATAGCTGTGGTCCTCTTTATTTATTACACAACAGATTACCACAGGCCGTGGGTTGTTGGGCTTTTTTACATTTCTGGTTAAATTATTTCTCAACTACTGTGTAGAAACCAAACTTCTCAAATGTCCCTCCTCTGTATTTCAGCATACAATGGCAAAGCTTAGTAGGGACTTTTAACTGTCCTTTGGATGATATACATCACTTGGTAAAGTTAATTCCCAGCTTTCCATAGCAAATAGCTGCCATTTCTTGCAGCTGTTAGAAAGCTACAGAAAGGAAAAGAACATTTTTCTTTGGCAAAAATTCACTGTATACCAATACTGATGAGAGCAGTAATGTTCCCAGCCACTAAACAGAAAAGCTCTTACACCTCAGTCCCAGATATTAATCATGTTTTGAATATTATTATTATTATTATTATTATATGCAGTAGTATTTTGTGTATTTTAGCTATGAGGTTTTAAGTAGTTGCTAGAACATATCTTTTCTACCAGCTGAACTGTCTGATTGACAAATTTAAATCTAGTTTAAATTTCTATCTAGTCACTTGGCTACAAAGTCATATTAAGGGTAGAGAGTAATTTTTATCCAGTTACAGAAAATAATATACTTAGGCACTTAGCAAAATTGTTAGGAATTTATCTAAACACCACAGATTTTGGTAGAAAACCTCCTGTAAACTCAATGGCTTTAAATTAGTACACACATTACTAATACTTATTTACTTTAATGGCTTAAGAAATATTTCTGAAAGTAGCCTTTGAAAACTGAAATTCTGTTTTTCTTTCAAAAAAGACACACATCCTTCACATTTCCAGAATTACTGAAACAGCTCAAGAAAAGATGATGGGAAATTCCATTTGAAAATGATAACACTTGCAAATACAATCTGAAGCACGGGATGGGAACATGATCAAAAACAAAGAACAAATACTTCTCCACAATTACACATTTTGTTTCTTCAAGCCTATGAAGAAAAACTATAGGAAGGGGGAGTGTGTGGATGTGAGGAAATGGCAGTTGCAGTCAGGAACATAACACACCACTCATAATAAAATATAGCACTTTTTTCCTTCAAAACTCATAGGCACAGTGTGGCCTTGGGTACTATTGCTTGCCCTCCAGTGCATTTTTTATTCCTGACCTGCTAAATTAAAAAGGCAGTCCAGGATTATGAGTTTTGGTGAGTTCATAATGGATGCACACGTGAGCTTTTAAATTAGCCTGTGATTCCTGAAACCCATTATTTGGAATTTGTTTCGAGGCATGTTCCAGGAGAGAGAAATCTTAGCACAGACAGTTCTGGTCTTGCACCTTTTGCAGAGCTAACAGGAGGCATTTGATTTGCATGGATTAGTGAAGCCACTGCAGGCTGATTCATGTGCCTGCAATGGCTTCTGCACCCCAGAACTGCATCCAGAGGAGGGTCACAACACTAATAAACGCAAAATTAATTTCACACCTCCTAAATTACAAGGCAAGCCTTATCAGTGCTAGACTGTGAGCTTCTTGGGGCAGAGACAGCCTTGTCTGTCTCTCTTGCCGAGCATTAATCATGCTGTGGGTGCTCACGGCTAATAAGACGCACGTAAATCTATTCTGATGTGGTTTTTTGCCACTTCAGACTCGAGAAGAGTCACACACACGCAGACATAATCTTACCTCTCTACCTAACGATACACTAATGCGCTTAATTGAAAAAACAAGTCTTGATAGGAACAGAAAGGCTTTGTTTTTGTTTATGCCACCCAGACAGAGTCTGTGGCTATACAATGCAAATAGTTGGCAAAACCTAAACCGCAAGTATGCAGCAGCACTGTGAGTAATAAAGATAATGTTTGTATTTTGTTTATGAAGAGCCCTAACCAAACACTAAAGCAAGCGTACCGAAACCAAACAACACTCAGATCCTTAGAAAGACTTCAGAGGATCCAAATCATATAATTTAATCACTTTGTTCTTTAACAATCTAAACATCACTTAAAATTTACAAGCAGTAATTCTGTATAAGTTCTCTGAGCTGAAAAATGGGATGTAGCCAGTTGCCTTTTTCTACCCCAACTATTAAAGTTCAAACAAATCAAGCTCTATTACTGAGGGAAAAATAAAAAACACCTTACAAAATTCCCTTGCCCCTAAGGTTGAGAAATGCTGTATTGCTCAGCCAACATGGAATTCCTCCATCTCTGGAGTCATGTGAAAGTATCTCATAGTTACTTCACTGTGCTGAATAATCTCCATACAACTTTGACAACACACCTGTACTTCTGTGTGGAGTGCATGGGGAAGAAACGTATTCTGTACTTCTCAAAGAAAAAAAAAAAAGGAAAGAAAGAAGAGATGCTGAGGTAAGACTTCTTGCTGAAAGATAAAAGACAGATGGAAAGCCAAGGATCCAACTGGTTCCTCCCCACAGGGTACGCGAGAGGCAGTCTGGACAGCTGTGCATGACTGTCCCTGAAAGATGTTGAGCAAAACTGCCCACACATACTTTAAAAAGCAGAGTCTGGTCTGTAACACCACTCTCTCCAACCCCTGTGTGTGACATAAATCAAAAGAGCCAGCACAATCATCCCTGCAAGGAGCTGCCCAGCAAAATGTGGGGAGCCTGGCTTGGAGAGCCCTCAGTAAGACTTCACCTAGAAGTGAGATGTGGAACACAGCAACAGTCAGCTCCTCCCGCACAGAGCTGGGACGCTTTGCTTCCTAACCTGTGGTTCTGAGCTTCCACAGGCAGCCCAGACCTCTCTGCAGATGCTGCCAAGAAAGACTCACAACCAGGGTTGCCAGGAGACCCAGACCTGCCCAGCAATCAGGTGCTTAAGCAGGGACAGTGCTGACCTCCTGTTATCTGCCTGAACGGCCAGGTCTGGGTACATCACCCCATTTTATACTGTGGCTGCTATGACGTGACTGTGGCCAAAAGTCTGCTTGGGCAGAACCTTTTCTCTAGCAAAAAATGACCACAAATGACATCTTGAAGAGCTACTCCGCACACATGTGGAGAAGATCAACAGAAACATCCACTTCCAAACAAAAAGCACTCCAGCAATACTAACTCTTCTGGTCTAAGCCAGCTATCTTGTCCTAAGGAAAATCTTCTGGAGATCTGGCTAGGGAAGACTTGGAGAAAGAGCAGAGATTGCCTTATCCTCCTATCATCTGCTCTGCAATCACTGCAGTATGAGAGGCTGTGCTGGCTGGGTCTTTGCTTACAGGGTTTCTCAGGGAGAGCCTTGGCAAATATGGCACTGGGAGATAACACCCCTTGTCTGATCAACACCCCCACACGCTCAGGGATAATTGTGAAACACTCCTATGGAAATCCTATCATCCTGTAGCTGGAGAGGAAGGACCAGCATGGGATGTGTGTGTGTGTGTAGGAGGAAGCAACAACAGCAGAGCAGCAACTAAAGGAAAAAAGAAAACCAAACCAAAAAACTCCCAAACCAACAAAAACAAACCCACCCAGAAGAAGAAAGCTCCAGGAGTAGTTAACAGGTTCACAAGGATGATCTCCCTGCTTCCATACCCCTGACATTTCCTTTCTCTTATGCACCAACCTGCTTTGTAAAGGGAGCCACGTCACAGCCATTACTACAATCAAATGGGCAAAACTAAATTCTGTAAACACTGGGAACTCTGCACAGTCTTTGTAGCATTTGTCTGGCCAGTACTCCCAAAAGTGACACCTTGGTAACTCCTCATCAAAGCTCTTTGAGCTTCCTGTTTGTTCAACAGCCTGAAGACCCCATTCACAGATCTCCGCTGGGAAAATGCACATGAACAGCTACAAAAACCCTCCAACAGCAGGGAAAAAGTAACCAGCACATCTTCTTTCCTTCACGTCACAGACATCATCAGCGCTGTTATTGAATGTCCCCTTCCTCCAGCACCCAAATTGCTCCATTTCACAATGAGAATCCTTCAGTTAAACCCTTCCCAAAGCCAAAGTGTCCCTGCATGTAGAGGATCAGCAGCCCCAGGGCGCGCTCGCTACACGTGCAGAACCCACACATGAGGAAAGGCGGCACATTTAGGTATTCCTGGAGCTGTTTGCACCTTCCTGCCCCACAGCAGTCCTCCTATGACACAGATGCAGAGAAGTTTGGCAGGATTATTATACCCCATGCCCAGGAATCTTTTGATTTCCCGCAGGCTGCGAGTGTCCTGCAGTTAAGTCCAGGACAGCTAACCACTTAGACGCCTCCGCAATTAAATGTTCTGGGAAGCAGGTTAGATTAAAAATACACTGTAACAAACATCTTAAAATATGTCTGCTCAGTCAAGTCTGAAAGGCAAGCGGTGCTGGTACATTAAAGTATTCCTGTTCACAAGGTAGCCTAAAAATACCTGATTTATTGCTCTTTGGCAACATTGTGTCTAGAGATAACCAACCACTCTTACCTCTCCTACACTGAATAGACTGCACAATATCATTCTCAGAGAAATACTACTTCACTTTCAGATATTTTGTTCAAAGTATGAATGGTTAGGTTATTTTCTCATCCTAATAAATGACGTAAAACCTCCGGACATATGGTAGCATTTGTATGCTTTCAGGCAAGCAGTGATAACTTTCAAATGTTACTTCCCCTCCTCCTCCTCCACTACACGAAACAAATATACTGGAACCCATTTAAATCTTAGTGACAAACACATTTAAGAGAGACTAATTTCAGTTAAAGTTTCCAAATGTCAGATGTACACGTTAAATAATTACACGAAAAAAATATAGAGCAGATGAATTCTCACTCTCATCGTTGGTTGAAAAAGTGCCTATATCTTTCCAATAGGGATTGCACAACTTTATGAGACAGTGCTTGTGCCTAAATTAGCAAGGAACAGACAAGTGTCACCTCATATTTACAAGGACATCTGACAAGTATCATTCATGCTAACTCAACAGCTACCAGATTAGAGTATTGCTGCTGTCTCGTTCAGTTTTTGAAGTATCAATCCACAACTGCTTCACTTTTTCTAGTTTAAGATACATAGCAGAATTCAGTTTTTGAATAATGGCTACAAACTGTCTGCGGACTAAGGGTTGGATTTCTCAGAAGCGGAAAGCCACAAAGTTCTTAAATGAAGGTATGGAATCATGCATGTCAAGGTACTTAAATAGGAGGAGAAATCATCTCCAGGAAGGACATGGACCTGCTGGAGTGAGTCCAGAGGAGACCATGAAGATGATCATGAGGATGGAGCACCTGTCCTGTGAGGAAAGGTGGAGAGAATTGGGATTGTTCATCCTGGAAAAGAGAAGACTTTGAGGTGACCCAATTGTGAAATTTCAGTACCTGAAGGGAGCTACAAGAAAGATGGAGAGGGACTTTTTATAACAGCCTGGAGTGACAGGAGAAGGCAGACTGGATTCAAACTGAAAGAGAGTAGAGTTAGATCTGATATTAGGAAGAAATTCTTGGTTGTGAGGGTTGTGAGGCCCTGGCTGGCACAGGCTGCCCAGAGAAGTTGTGGATGCCCTGGACGTATTCAAAGCCAGGCTGGACAGGGCTCTGAGCAACCTGGTCTAGTGCAAGGTGTCCTGTCCATAGCAGGGGATATTGGAACTGGATGATCTTTAAGGTCCCTTCCAATCAAGCCCTTTCTATGATTCTGTGATTCTAAGGCTTTGCCTGCCGTTTTCTTCGGAAAAACAAAGCTGCATTTCCCCAGCAGCTTTTTGCACTTACCAGATTCTCTCCTATTATTGAGAAACACGCATGTCCTCCTCAAAGTACGCAGCAGAGTCGCGCTGAAGTGGCTCAGGCGTCCTCTCTGATTTAATGCTGTACTGTCATCCATTATTACTCAAGGCCACTCATAACATGCATTAACATTTATAAAGTTGGAATCTATTCAGCCTGTCCACCCAATAGCTGACTAACTGGATGCTATTACTTGAAAAATAAATCTCACAAAAAGGGAAAACAAAATAACCTGGGTACACAGAGTAACCCACTCTATGCCTGTATTTTCTCTAACACAAGCAGTACTAATACTGAATAAATTGACAAGTATTTAATCTGTAACAGCTTCTAAGCTTCTTACAGAACAAGAAGAGTGAAGACTACACAATTAATATTACTTTGCACTTCCATAACTGAAAGGAAAACTTTAAATAGGTAAATATTTTCTACTAGTTAGGGGTAACTTATTGCTATTCCTTTAAATTAAAAAAGGTGCTGTGTGCTTCAGGGGGAAACAGGCACCAGTAACAACAAGCTGTTCAGCACTTTAGTGCCAAATGCTCACAAGAATTCTGAACACAGAACACATCCAGAGCTGCAGTAAGTCAGACTCAGGAAACCTAAAGGGGAAGAAACATGTCTTTCACCACCTTGACCAAAATTAAAGAGAGTAAATCTTACCCCCAAACGTTGCTTACAAGGGCTTTGCTTCCAGAAAATACAATATAAATTTACATGAAGCTAATTGGAAACCAATAAAGGCTGCACTCCTGCACGGGAGCTGGGCGATGTCGGGTTAACACGCAGAACCTTTGGGCGCTGCCCAGATTTATCCCTGTTTCTGGAGCTCGGCGGGCTCCGCACGCGGTGTCCCGGGCTGGGTTTTTAAAAGGCGGCGGAGGAAGCGCGGCCGGGACCCGACAATCCCCGCTCGCCCCCGCACGGCCCCGGAGCGCGGCGGGGGGAGCGCGGCTGCGGCTGCCCCGGGGGCCGCCCCCGCTGCCCGCTGAGGAGCCGCCCCGTCCGTCCCGTCCCGTCCCGTCCCGTCCCGCCCCATCCCATCCCATCCCGTCCCGTCCCACCCCATCCCGTCCCGCCCGGTCAGCGCTTCCCCCGCCGCCGCCTCCGCTCCCTCCCGGCGCGACCCCGCTGGCGATGGGAGACGGAGGCGCTCGGTACTCGAGGTCCTTCCCGTGGGTTCGGTGCACAGGCAGGACTCGCGTTAAAGCCTCTTCCAGAACAGACGTAAACCAAATAACCCCCAAAAGCACACAACAGCCACCACCGCCCCCAGCCAGTAAATCCCCATCCTGACTTGCTGGGCTGAACTCTCCTTCCAGACGGAGAGGTTTTTTTCGGGGGGAATTCCCCCTCTGTTCTCAGGAAACATTTACATCAGTATCTACAAAGCATTCTTCAGAGACTGATGAGAAGTTCTGAAAAAGAGCTTTGTCTTCAGTTACGAAGAATATTCGGCTTTAGCACGTAATGTATGTCCCATATCAGACAACGCTTTGCACAAGTGACCACAGAACAAAATGTTCAGTGAAAAAGCTTTAACTCTATGGCTCGTTTTTGTTCAGAGGAATTTGGTGTGATGATGAACAGGTTGGGCTGTGTGAAAGGCTCATTACATCTTCAGAATTCTCACAACAGTGAACCTTTCATCCTAAAGGAGACCTTTTAATTTTAGCGAACCCTAGACATTTTCTTCAATATTCTTTGGAAAAATACACTGTCCTATACATTTTTCGTATGGAGTGGTCAATAAGAGATCCCACGCAGCCACTGCTCAGAACCAGTGGTACAATTTGAGCAGGCACAGATTAAAATACAATTAAAACCATAGTTGCCTATTTGCAAGATTTATTGCAACACTTCAGATCTGGCCACTCCTCAGGAGCAAACTTCCTGTAGGTTTAGAGAGAACAAGACTGTTATACCCTGCTCCAAAAAGCAGCAATTCCCACCCAGTAGGAAGCAATCGGCAGTCTTGGAAAAAAAGCAATGAATTTGTATCACAGATTAAATGTAGAGATTAGAGGATTAAAATTTTCTATCACATAGTGCACACTTGGATATTTAATAATTACATAAATGAGAAGAAAGCAGTTGGAAAAGCAGGTCTTGAGCTTCTATTGTTATGACAGACAAGATGTGCCATCAAAATAGGTCTCTATTTTTAGGGAAAAAAATTCTAATGAAAACAACACCTTGAGCAGCAGCACTGCACAGCAGAAACTATATTAACTTGTCATAATATGCTGCTTCTGTTGGTATGACTTTTGATTGAAGAACAAAATAAATATGAGCTTTGAAATACACAGTATTACTGAAGTGCTTGGAATACAACTCTTGGGAAGCACCCCTAAGGTGGATTTTCTGATTCCTCTTGTTAAGATGCAAATGATTGCCACCCTCAGTTGCAGGTCACCGTCCTGGGGTTTACCCATATTCTTGTCCTACAAATGACAAATCATGACACTATTTTAAAAAATGCACACACACAAATAAATTCCTCAGAAAAGGTGATTCACCGTAAAGCCAGCTATGATCTGAATGAATGGGGAAAAAAACCCTAAAAACCCCAAAACTTATTAAGATGCCATTTGCTTCATTTAAATTGCAGCCTTTTTTTTCTCCCTTCTTCTTCATTTCAGTCATATTCTGCTTTCTGTAAGCAAGTACTGAGTCCTGATTTTGCTGAGGAACTTTGCACATCATGAGCATCACTGACTAACTCTTTTTGTACTTCCTCGTCTTTTGTCATTTTTATAATAGGGGACATTTATGATGCTTGGTATGGCACCTTCTGTGTTCAGGCTCACAAAAATCCTTCTCATCAGCTTCCACAGAGCGCAATCTGCTGTCGCTGGTCCAACTGGTGCATGTGGTGGCAGGAGGGAGAAAAGATGGCAAAAGCTGCCAGGGACAAATCCCATGCAAGCAGCTCCATACACTCCGTCCTCTCATCTCTCTGAGCATCCCTTTAATTCTTAAGATGCTCCAAAAGTACAGAAGAATTTTCATATCAAGCATAGTTCCTTGCTTGTGCCTTTCCTTCGGTGAACCGACTGGATACAGAGTTCGTGGAACTGAGGTTTAGAGCATGTGGTGCAGTGACAGCTCTCAAATGAAATGTGTGTTGTGGCAGGACTTTCACTTCTGAATAATCGTTCATCACAAAGAGTGATTAAGTGTCAGAGCTCATGACCCTTTTAGAAGCTTATTACTGCTATCAGTGCATATAGTAGTAAGAGAATGGTTTTTCTCTGCTTAACTCCTAAGAGGGAAAGCAAAATTGATTTGGGAAGTAGCTCACGTATATTGATATTAAATATTAACATGAAATACTTGATTTAGAAAGCTTTGGGTATTTCCAGCATTTTGTTACAGTCCAAAAGATTATGGAAAGTTCACAAACAGCCTTTTCTAGTGATACAGCCATGTTAAAAATTATTCTGCTTTTGCAGCAAGGCTAAATCTGGTTTGCTAACTTTATGGTCATATTTCCGTAAACAGAGACTTCCGAAGACTCCTTTTTCATTGTTTCAGCATATTATCAGTTTTCATCGAGGTGGGTGTTTTTTAGTATGTCTTTGCACACCATTAATCACCATTAAATCACACACCCTGCACCAACACAGAAAACACGCATAAAACTGTAGAATCATAGAATGGCCTGGATTGAAAGGGACCTTAAACACCATATAATTCCAACCCCCTGCCATGAGCAGGGACACCTTCCACTAAACCACATTGCTCAGAGCCTCACCCAACCATGCCTTGAACACCTCTGGGGATGGGGCAGCCACAACTTCTTCAGGCAGCCTGTGCCAGTGCCTCACCACCCTCACAGTAAAGAATTTCTTCCTAATACCTAATCCAAACCTACTCTCTTTCAGTTTGAATCCATTGCCCCTTGTCCTGTCACTACACGCCCTTGCAAAAAGTCCCTCTCCATCGTACCAGGGAAAAGCGAGAAACTAGAGAGCGAGAAACGTCGACCTTGCTGAAGCTGCCTCTCACAATCTCCTTTTTCATCTTCTGAGTGGAGACAGAAAAAAAAAAAAAAGGGCCGAGACGTGGTGGAGCTCATCATTTGGTTCCCCAGCTGTGATTACACCGAGCCGGCGGAGCGGGGTAGGCGGTGCAGTACCGCGTCCTGCCACGGGAGGGCGACAGCCGCCCCTGCCCCGCCCTGGCCGCGCCCAGGCTGCGCGCACAAACTCCCGCAGCGCTCCCGAGCCAAACAGCGCCAGGAACCACCGAACCACCCCTCCGAGAGCGCCCCAAAGGCGCCACCAGGACTCCGCCAGGTGACAGTGAAACCTCACGGGGTTGTCTGAGCGTTAGTATGCGAGCGAAGCCTCAAGAGGTTCGTGTGAATAATACCAAAAAGGTCTAAGCTTCTTAGTGCCACAGCAGTGGAAAGTCCCATTTCAGATCTTTGTGCTCATAACTAGGAAAGAGGGGAATGAAGGGGTTTGGTTTTAAGCAGCTAAAGCGCTGTCCAACTGCAAGACAAGTGGGATGTAGCACTTAAGTAATGATTGGGTGTCAAGCCCTACAATGTATACGGATCTTACTAAATGAGTAACAGCAGGGTCTGCCCTCTATCTAGTAATAAAATGCAAAACATAAAAAAAAAAATCACCTTCCAAAGTTAATAATAAGAATCTATGAGAAAACATATAGTAAAACAGTTCATTACAATAAATATTCCATTAAAATAATGTGATTCAACTTTCTTGAGATTTTTTTTTTACAGTCTTAGACCAATTTTACTTATGAAAGTAAGCATCTCTGTTTTTAAAGGTGTTAAGAGTTCTTGTTCTTGCAAGTTTACTCAGTACAGCTGTTAAAGTCTTCATTCTTCTTCCACTGCTCTAAGGAAAATTAAATGCTGCAGATGTTATCCTTTATAATGCCATATACACAGAATCAGTTCCTCATTTGCAGGGCAAGTTATTTATTTTTTCCTACTGATCTTCAAGGCCATCATGGTTATTAGGCATTGCCAGGGTTAAATAAACATGACCTAAAGTGATCACAAGTCAGAAGTTATGTGAAAGAGATATTCTCATGTCAGTAAGTGGAAATCTAGGAACTGCACTTGAAATATTTCAAACAAATCCCTCTCTTCAGACAAAAACATATTAAGAACACAAGTGAAAATGCAGAAATAGACCTGAAACTAAAATATTTCCTGTCTCTGAGATATATTTGAACTAGACAGGCTGTATCATTAAACATGCTAGTGCTCACAGATAATCAATAGGTTATAAAGCCCATAAAATAAAGGAAACAAAACCCAAAAACCAAAACGGCAACAAGAAGACAAAAGAAAAAAAAAAGATTTAAAAAATGAAGAAAAGAAATGAGTACTCTCTGAAAGTTTTTACCCATTTTTACCCTTTCCTGTTCCACATGTCCAACTCCCTCTCCCTCCCCAGCAACACCCCTGTGTGAGGACATGAACTGCCTGGATCCTGCGTGTGCACTGGCAGCTTTTCTGCAGCACGCAGCCCGGACAAGCCCACCTGCCAGGAATTCCCCTAAGGACAACTGCAAGGAGCTTAACAAGATTTGCATCCATTCATAAAAGATCGCTTTGCTTAAGATGAAGCCAACGTGGAACGGCTTAAAGGAACTTGGGGTACTTTCAGGGCTGTTGCCTAATTTTCCAGAGCCCCAAGCCCATGCAATTCCCAGTTCTCTTTGGGAATGGGGGCACTGAGCACCAAGTGCCTCGTTGGCCCTCACGGCAAGGCAAGGAGCCGCTTCAGAGCAATCCCTGCTCACCAGAGCCATTCCTGCCTGACACTGTTTCACTTCACCGAGCTTTCCTCACCTCGTGAAACTTCTCCTCTCCCCATCACGTAAGAAGGGAAAAGCACGCCTTGAAAACCTTCAGTGGAGAACTACTGCCAGGGATTATCCGAAACTGAAGAGTGCTCTCTGCGCCATGATCTGGTGCAAAAGCCAACTTCACAGCTCCTACCCCTTGCTGCAAATCCACTGTTACCCTCAACCTCTCTGATGCTTCCCATGCTTTTGCAATTACCCTCCCAGACTGCCACTCAAACCTGGGTGTTTCCTCAGGCTTGTACATGATAAAGGTCCACTGAAGCCAACAGAACTGCTCCTCCACCTATCTTGCTACTCCATTCCAAGGTCTTCCTCAGATCAAACCTCAGGACATCCGAGCATCTAAGAATCAGTTGTTGTTACAAGACAATACCAACATCCCCCAGCCAGTTTGTCACAAGTAGAGACTTTTTAACAATGAGAAAAAGAGAAACATCATGAAATTTAACAAAAAATTGGAAAGTCACGCATCTTTATTCCTTTTGTGTTTAGCACCAGCCTCTTAGAAAAAAGTACGGCTCAAATAGTTTTTATTTAAATACTGCAAATTAGTGAGCAGGAGCAATGTTACCAGTAAAACATGGAAATTTGTAGGACAGGTTTGCCACAGAAAGTTTTCAACCCTAGACCACGAGGAGTTTTTCAGAGTCGCAGGTGGGAGCTGGGAAGACTTGTCTGCCTTTTTCATCTTAAAAAGCCCTGAACACATCTTTAAACAGGAGTCATTCAGAACTTCAGAGAGTATATGAGCTCTTCTAGTAAGGAAAAACAACGGTAAGGAAGAACATTTTGCGTAGATACGTTGAAAGAGAAGAGAGTGTAGCACAATAGGAAGGCATAAAACTGGCTAAACCCCACTTTTATCTCTCACACACACCAGGCATTTTTATTTTGTACTCTTTCATTTATAGTAAGTGTACTTATTACTGGTTTTCAGTCTGTTTTCTTGCTAGGACATTATATAACAGGAATTAAGGAGTCAGAGCCCTTTGAAGCACCCTCAGCACTTAAGAAGACTCATTCACCAGGTTATTAGACACAATGAAAGAAAAGATGCATGAAACCAAGAGCACTTGCACAATCCTCCTCCCCAGTCATGTTTCATCTCTGCCACCTATCTTTTAGGTTACGGTCAGCAGAGTTTAAACAGCTTCAGCTCTGTGCATCTTTGGGGGTTTTTTAAAGATGAATTTTACTAGCAAGATGTACAAAAGCAGCCACCCAAGGCTGAATGGAGTTTTTATCCTGAACTGCTGTACTGGTCCTTTAACTTTTTATGACTCATAGTTCAAGTATTTGGGAATTCCCCTCTAAATATGAGTTTGACACACTTGCATTATGGAAAGTTATTTTATTCAAAAAGTAACAAAATGCAATACTCATGCAGTACCCATGTCTATATTTAACACCACACAATAGTTTTTTTCTTTTTTTTTTGCAATAAAGCTTCTAATTAAAGACAGATTCAAAAAAAAAGAGAACAAGACTGAATAGCAGAAGTAGCAGCATTGAAAGAGACAATCACAGTGTTACACACCCAAGCAAGTCAGGAATTTTTATTTTTTTTTAACTATTCAAACAATGTTAGAGCTGTTTACCTTCTTCCCCGGACCCCCCAGCTGCATGTAAGAGTACACAGCTTCTCTCTTACCTGTGTGCTCAAGTCCCTTCTCAGTGGGCTGGCTACTCATCAGGGATCACCTGACTAAAGCCTGGAAAGAAATTAAAATATAATCAGCTGACCACCCTTGTTCACTGGCTTCCAGCTTAAATACTCCTCTCCACAGCACTCTGTCATGTGAGGCAGGACAGAACCAGCTGTCATTGCTTCAGAAAAAAGGGAAATGGGCCCCTCCGTTTCCACCTCCTTCCTTCCTCCCCGCTCACTCTTTCCTATCTGTCCCTGCCTCCGACCTCCTCCCTTTTCTCATTCTTCCACTCTGCTCATTCACTGCCCGCCTGGCTGGGGTCTCCCAGGGGAAGCCGCATTCCACAACGCACAAGCATTTCCCCTGCATCCCGAGGTTTCTCAACAAGCTGCCTACACATTTGTACTGGAGAAAAAAAAAAAATCAGGAGGAGGAAAAAAAAAAGAAAAAAAAAGGAAGAAAAAAATAAATCAGAGAAAAACAGAGAAAAGGCACCACATTCCACAACCCTCAGTCAGCCCTGGCAGACTACGAGGCATTTTCAGTCACACAGCACAAAATGCATTAGTCAGAGCTGAAAGACCACACACTTTGTACCACTACCATGCTAACAGAGAATGGTCTGAGCAGAGCTACAGGAAAAAGGAAAGGAGGGGTTCCTATCGGTGCTTCCATTTTACGTGGGGTGGTCACCTAAATATACGAAAAATTTGCAGGAAAAGGCCCAAAGTTGACATTCCCAGCAGAAACAATGTGGACGTGGGCAGCGGGGAAAGCTCTCCGCTCACGGAGCGCGACCTTTGCCAAAAAGGACTCCCCCTCCAGCAGAATGTGTTATTCCAAAGACTGCAAGACATTATCTAAATCAGAACTTCTATCTCCCCAATGGTTTGTTCATAGGAAACGCAAGCCTAGAAAAAGTGAAAGTAATACTGCATGATTCAGATTCCCCGAAACCACATATACTTTCAATTCAGACTTCTCTCTCTTCTTCACTGCTCCTTACAGCTCTGCAGCTTTATCCATCTATGGAGTTTTGTTTCCTCTACTTACACAGTTTCAGCCCTCCGTGTTCGCAGAGAATCTGATCAGCAAGAAACGAGAAGGGAGCTCGGCGTAAAAAAAAAAACCCTCCGTCCTCATCCCAATGACCTAATCACTCATCTATCTGCTCACTGCTTCCGTCCCCCACACGCGCACTCATCTGTTGCTTGAAGGCATTTTAGGAGGGAGGACACGGCTCGGGAGAAAACACCGCTTCTGAAATCCCATCGGAGAGGGAGAGCGCCGAGAGGAGCACGCGTTTGTGCCCATTGGGAACAGCACCACGGAGCCCCCAGCCCCAAATCCCCGCTCCGCACGGGACTGTCCCTAACACACCCTGCCAAGGCTCAGGGGCTTAACTCAGAGCCAGGGAAGCGCAGGGAGGCGGGGGGAAGATGGGGAGAACCCTCAACCGCCTGCACTGGAATTTCTCTTCAGGAAAGTCCATGCTTTAATGAAAGACTGATACTAGATACCACAAAGAAACTTTTATTTCTGTACGCACATGACTCAGATGCATTTTCTGTGTGGGTTATGTGGTTATGTTATGTTTCATCTCAAAAAACTGTTTCAAAGAGACCTTTAAATATTAGTTTTTAAGAAAATCTCGATGTGTTTATGCACAATGAGTGTTTTTTGACTGCCTTTTATTGCACAATGCTATATACAGCAGAGACACTAATGCCTGTTTTCATTATAGACATAATTTGAATCTAATACTAAACACAATAATCTGTAAAAATATTTATTTTAAATTACATCTCTAAATAGTTCCCAGAAAAGTAAACAAACTGAACCCTTCAGCAAAACAGATCCCCTTGGATACAATATTGTTATCCGTCCTCTTTTCTCATTTTCTCGATTTTGAAAATACATTTATTCACTGTGTTATTGACTTAGATGCATTAGTTTATAAAATAAATGGTAGCTGCTGCTGTGCAGTATTTCAGCAGAGGAAGGCTGTCCAGAACTGCCTCAGAGACCGAACACTGTCGCCATTATAACAAAAGCATTAAAATGAATAATTCATGAGCAGAGGAAGTACCCTACCATTAAAAGGCACCGACTATTCCATGAACTGTCCAACAGCTACCCCTTTTACTGCCCAGTTCCTCTTACTACTTAATTATGCTTCATTTTTCTAAAATGGCATCAAGTAGTAATCAGCAGAAACACACGGACCACTTGTAGGAGACTTTCCTGAGGAGTAAGAAATGAAAGCTAAAAAGTGACCCAGAGAGAGGGAGGAGGAAAAAGTAGAAGTGTTTATGTCTGATGATGGATATATTGAGGAAATGAGACTTCAGACTTCAAGGGGCTTTTCCAAATTGTGCTTTCAAATCTTGAAAAGGAAGAACATCAACGAATATTCTTTGCAAAAATAAAGGCAATTGGTTCTTTGCCTTTATCCGGTACCTTCCTTTTCAGGATCCCAAGGCATCATGAAAATGCTCAGGAATTAAAAAGCCTTATTACTGAGCACTTTCAGAACTTTTCTCCTTTTTACAACATAAGGTGTCAAGAAGAATGAATTATTTTCTCCAGATCACACAGAAAAGCTTGGAGACTGAGGCAAGAATAGAGCTTCCCCTGCTTACCACTCCTGTGCCCAACAAAAAGAGCATCATCCTTGCTTTATGCTAAACAAGCATCACAAGGTTCAAAAGTCCTGCAGGTTTTAACCTAATAAATGAACAGTGGTGCACAGGCATTTTCTGCAGGGATAGGGCAACATTCCGAACTATTAACCCCACATTACAGCAGAAAAATTTGCAAATTTAAATTTTGAATAACATCTTTAAAGGAATTTGGCCTAAAGTGCTTCTGCTCGTGTTTCTTTTATCTGCTGCAGGAAACACACATACAGTGCCTAGAAAGAGATTTTTTTATAACATACACTTTTAAACTTTTCAAGGCATTCAAAATGGGTACACTAACATCAATAAACTTCTCTGATTTAATTTGAACCAACATCCAGTTCTTCAAATTGAAGAAATTGCATCTCTAAGACATTTTACCAGTGGGACAGCATTCCATAACGTGCAGCAAAAGCCATCCTAAGTATCTTTACTTACATGGGTCACTTTTTAGGTGTCCTACTCTCTTGCACTACTGGGATGAACTCAGACACGATTCTTATTCCAAGGCTCTCATTGCAACAAGTTCACCAGTTATGCAGTAGCAAGCCCAGTAATACTGAGACACCAAAACTTGCCCTCAAAGCATTGTGGATGAAATGAAAACATGAGGTGTAACTTTGCAAGATCAGACACTATCACTGGTCAACTTACTGATGCTCCAGGGCTTTTTATTTCTAAACCAGTTGGCTTCTTTGCAGAGCCTTTATAAGCATTTTTTTGATTGTGACTTTCCAATTTCTAATTTTTTTCACTTAAAAAAAAAATTCAGTAGCATCTATTTGAGAGAGATGCTCTTTTGATCTGGTATTAGATGGATGACTTTCATTCTGCCAAAAAAAATTTGCCCTTCAGTCAACTCAGAGCTGCTCCCACAGCAAGTTCTTACAGGAATAAGGAAATGCTCTCTAACAGCTAGAACAATCTGTACAGTTAAACATATTTTTAGTCTTCAGTCCCCAAGGAACTCTGAGTAGAACTGAACTGCAAAACAAATATAAAAAACCCCACAATTTGTTGTTAAATAAAATTAATATGGCCTAGCTCACAGCAAGCAGGTTTATTGTAACTAATAGACTATTTCAATACAAGTGACCATTAATGGTTTGATAACTTGTGGTAGGAAGAAAGAGGAGGAAAAACCACAAAATACTTATGATAACTCTTCCAAAGATGGAAGAAGTTCTCTTTTTTAAAATTGCACCAAAAAAAGAAAAAAAAACAGTTAAAGAAAGAAATTCTGTGAACACTTCAAGTTTATCTCCTTCAAAATATTTATCTTGAGTCAACATTACAGGACAAATTCTCTGTTGACATAAACCAGTATGAGTGTGTCCACCAAACCAGCAACCTCCACCAGGGCATCCAGACTACTGAGTCACTACCTAAACACAACTGTTCCAGAGAACAAATAGCATCAAATAAATTACTTCAGAGAAAACAATGTCGGCAGAGAAAGATCACCACTAATTTTACTTGGAGGTAGGTTAAAAAAAAAAAAATAAGAAAAGAAAATGAAACAAAAAGTTGTCATGTCTGTAATCAGAGCAAAATTTCTAAGTGAAAGGAACTTAGCATTTTGCTGCTTGGACAAGCTGGATGAGGAGAGAGAGGAGACTTCTGTAGAGTAGTAACAATTAGACTGGTACACTGTTCAGTATGCACAACTAAACTACATTATGGCTGCAAGCAAGAATGAATGCAATTATATACATGAATACACATCAGGGTAATGATAAGGTGCCAGTCAAGTGCAAAAGAAAAAGTAAGAAATCAGAGGTAAAAGAAGCGTTCACCTATCCAAGAATAACCCATCTGATCTCAGTATGCCAAAAGTGTGGTCAGATAATGCATACCAATTTATATCTAGGAGCTTAGATATGTTTAGAGAGTTTTGATATTTGTTTTACCTCTAGTGAGTAGATTTATGTTCCACAGAGCAGTGGTGTTCTGCCACACTGTTGTTTACTTGTATCAGCAAACACCAGAGGTGTTCAGACTGTGCAATGAGCTACTCACCGACCTTTCAGTGCTACAGAGGAACAGAACTTTACCTGAGCCTTCTAAAATACAAAATAGTTTTTAGACATCAATGTAAATTAATTTTATAAATAAAAAAACAACTTTTAGAAGATATTTTGAGGGCTAAATAAACAGATGCAGATGCAACAGCAGTGAAGGAAAACAGAATGGTAATTCCCACCTTCTTTACTGTAAAGAAATACTTCAGAGGAGGTGTCTCACCACAACTACAAGATCACAGAATAGTTAAGGTTGGAAAAAACCTCTGGAGGTCATCTGGCCCAACCTCCATGCTCAAACAGGGGCACCTGCAGACCACTGCCCAGGACCACCTTCAGAGAGCTTTTGGACACCTCCAAGGATAGAGACTCCACAACCTCTCTGTGGCAGCGCTCTGCCCCCCTCACAGTGACAGCGTGATTCCTACGTTCACATGGAGCCTCCTGTGCTTCGGTTTGGGGCCACTGCCTCGGCTCCTGTCACTGGGCACCACTGAGAAGAGGCTGGCTCTGTCCTCTTTGCAACAGCCCTCCAGGCACTTGAATGCATTTACGACCCCTCCTCTGAGCCTTCTCTTCTCCAGGCAGAACAGTCCCAGCTCTCAGCCTTCGCTCACAGGAGAGATGCTCCAGAGCCTTCAGCGTCTCTGTGTCCCTTCACCTGACTGTCTCTAGTAGCTCCATCTCTCTGTTACTGGGGAGTCCAAAACAGGACCCAGCACTCCAGACGTGGAGTGCTCTCACCAGGGCTGAGTAGAGAGCCTAAGGATCACCTCAGGATCACCTAAGGATCCCCTCGCTTCACCTGCTGAACAGCACTCCTCCTAACACAGCCCAGGATGCAGTTAGTCCTTTTCAAGGCACATTGCTGGCCTGTGTTCAACTTGATGTCCACCAGGACCCCTGGGCCTTTTCTGAAGAGCTGCTCCCCAGCTGGTCAGCCCCCAGGATGTGCTGGATGGTGCATGGGGCTGTTCCTCCCCAGGGGCAGGACTTTGTGCTTGCCCATGTAGGTCCTCCAGGTGTACAGGTCTTTCAAGAAAGAAAAAGTTGATTATTTGGACTAAGGTGCTGGCTGATTTCATTTCAGTAAGTATTTCTTACTTCCAGCTACAGGCTGGACTTCATGAAAGAGTTTTTGCTTTTCTTCCCTCCTTGACAAGGAAACCCTCAGCCTCACTATTCTCTTTGTCTCTCTCAAATACCAGTTGTTCCCTAGAGTAGAAAAGGTAAGATTTTAGTGACAGATCACTGCTGTTACATTGACACTTTCTGCCTCATCCATGGTTTTCCAGCATTTTGAGAGTGGGCTTAGAACAGAGAACTTAGAGAGGAAATAGCTGTAATACATTCCCATAATTAAAACTAGTAAAGTCACTCAGGTATTTGTTTGTAGGATGTTCTCATGGTGTTTTCCAACTGAACTGAAGCAGCAAAAGCTCTCTGAGCTTGATGAACTGGTAGAGTCCCACTGCAGTCTCTGAAATGTCAAACTGTCATAGGAAGGAGAGTAGAAAATGTTTTCTTTTGGGTCTCCTTATCAGATGATCTACTGCCAAAGGGGCTAGCTAGCTACCAAGCAAGCAGCTTCTCTGACACAAATACACCAACCACAAATTCTCTTCAGATTTTACAGGCGCAGTTCAGTTCCCCCAGTCCAGTTTTCTGGTGCCATCTCTCCCCTGACCTCCTGCAACCAGTTCTCCAAACTCCAGAGGGTTCAGGATCTGCCCCAGACCTCCACACCCCATGCAAAGGTCTGGGACACGCTGCAGCGCCTCAAAGAGCACTAGACAATGATGAGTAGGCACCAAAACCCACCCTAAGCACCCCAAATTACAATGTGACTCTTTCTCATGCTCATATTTGAATCATTTGGGCAAGATGTGCGTCCAAGACCCTAAATCTCTTTAGTCACATAAATGTATCTGCTGTCTGTCTCACAGCAAGCGCAATTATGCTCAGCTATAAACTAGAAACTACTTATAATTCAACAAGACACAGAGGCAAATCTAGGCCATCTTACCACAGCATAAAAAGGGAAACAAACTGGTTTGTTTCCAAAGTAGGAGACCAAGTGGCTTTTCTTACAGCACAAAGTTCACCGAGAGCCCCTCAGACACTGGCAGCACAAAAAAAAATCAGCCAGAACAGAACACCTGTGCCTCATACTCCCAATGAAATTTCATACATTCTGTCCCACAAAAATAATTACAATGCCAGGGCTTGGATTTTCCTCACATCTTTTCCAGTGACCTCCATATTTTCAGATCCGGTCTCATACTCTGAAATATTTACAGACCCATGATCTTACTAATTAAGGAAAAAAAAGAAGAGGAGAGGTATCTTCAAATACTTCTTTGCTATTAATACACTTCTGAAAACAACTAAAAGCTTCTCCAGACCAACATTTCTAAGAAAAAATATTAACTCAGTCAGCTGCTTCAGAAAGGTGAAGGGGTATTGTAGCTCTGAACTGGCTCCTCGGGGACCAGCACCAGTTTAACTATACTGACATTTATTCAGCTTCCTCAGAGAGGCCAATAAAGCCAATCAAGGAACACAGCACCAATAATTACTCTCATTTCTACTGCAGTATCTTCAGGGCATGTTGCAGTTCCAGGCTTTTGGTGTTGTCATCTTCTGTGTGTGATACACAATATTAATTTTGGGATTGTGGTGTGAATGGACACCCTTAAAGCCTCCATTTGGGGCTCGGTGGCTACAACGTGACGTGCTGTGCATCACCTCATTGTGCTGGATGCAGGCACACAAATAGGAGGACTGTAACAGCTCTCTCATACCTGGACTGTTCCTGTACAAGTGGATGTTTGTCCCATGTATACAAAACCAGGAAGAATATTTATTGCATGTGTCTATAGGAACATCTGCTAAGTATTTTTAAGCATTCTTGCACCTTGTTGTACTATCTCGAGCAATGATTACACTCAAAATGAAGAATACTGCAGTGATTCCCAGTAGAAAGGAAGGAGGAAGATTTCAGGGCCTCCCATCTATTGTTCTTTTCCAATTCTCTCTCACTGGGATTATTCAGGACACCAAAAACTTATCAGCATAAACAAGACTGATGACCAGTGATCAGCACCCTGGTCTCTGGTTTTGTTCTACCAAGCTGTCTTATAAACATTCAGTGCTGTAATTAATAAGCAGTGACATTCATCAACAAGAACTGCACTTGCTTTCACTGCTGATGTATCAAAAAAATTTAAGTATGCTACATAATATCAAAAAAGGTTCATTTTGGTTGTTTTCTTTTAAATTTTAAATAGAGAAGAAATGGGAATTGAAGTTCTCTGGTCTTAGAGAAAGTCATTATTTCTTTCCAGTTTAAAAAGTTTCAACAGCTTATTTCAAAAACTTATCCTCTACAAATGTGAGGTATTAATTAAAATTCAAAAAACTTGTTCACAGTTTTTATGGCTAGAAGCCTAATTTTTTTCTATAGCATGCCATTATTTAAATCAAGTCTTACTCAATTTGAGAACCATGACAAAACAAAAGAAAGGAGAGGACCTTGGCAAACTGAATGAAAGTCAGACTTCAAGGAAGGGTATAGAGCAAGAACAGGACAGAGGGAAAGAAGAGGAGTTTTCAAGTCCTAAGGAATGGAAAATTTGCTTACGAAGGTCCTTAAATATAATGTCCATTGCACCTAAACAATAGGACTGAAAGCCACGATTTTGAAAGAGATTATCTCAATTACTTTCTAAATCTGTTTTTCAGGTTGTGAGCCAGATGGAGGCACATGTGGGCTTGCCAAGTGTCCAGCTTTTTAGAACTGCTCTTAACTACTTATCTTAAGAAAACTTTATTGCTGAATTAGTATTCTCTGTTACTTAATGCTTTTATGGAATCATTAAGGAGGTAAAAAGGCACACAGGCCTGTAAAGCATTAGTGCTTCTAAAAATGTACAATGCACAAAAAGGTACCTTAGACAGTGTGAACTTGAGCACTCAAAAGGCAGATGGGGCCAGACAGAAGGATCTTTGAGCAACTGTAAATCCATCTTCCTTTATGTGTGCACACACCATAACAGCACTCAGTTATTATTCAAAACCTGGGTTTTTTTCTTTTTTTTTTTTCTTGAACAGGTCCATCCCATTCAGTGCACAAGATCATTGGCTGTTTGCTCAATGAGCGAAGGGATGTTCCAGTTTACTCTGCCATTCAGCAGATGGCCACAGACTTTCCTGCCATGTCCTATTTAACTCCATCTTTGAGACTGCAAGTTTCCTCTTGGGCTTATCCCCACCGTATGGACACTGGGAAAATGACTTCCATAAGATTTACAAGCACCACCTCCCTATGAAAAAGGGAGAAGAACTATTTTAATTTCCCACCTGGGGAATTGAGGTGTAAAGAGAGCAAGGCTTGTATGACTGTCGTCATCCAATTTAAGCCATAGCAAAGAGAATGAGAAACGATGCCAGGTGACCACAACAGGCTGAGCTGTGCTGCACTGGTTCAGCTGCTTCCAAACCACCCCAGCCACGCCCACAGCAGGACCCTCCCATAGATCTTGGCTGGGGGCAACCATCTCTGAGTAAGGTGTCTCCAGCCAGGGGCCAGAGACCTTCAAAGTGCAGCTGTCACTGAACTCGCTGAAGGAGAAGAGGCTTCCCAGGAATGCCAACAATCTAGCAGTCAGATGCTCGGAAAATGGGATAAAGGAGTAGGGAAAACAGCTTTCCAGCAGTGGTGAGGGACTCAGCCGTCTCACAGACCTCTGGGACAGAGGCACGAGGAGAATCCCTGGGCAGCCCTCCGCTGTCCTCCCCTTGAGTTGTCCTTTCTTGACAAACTTCTCTCCTTCACAACACATCTTTCAGATTCTATAGCTGTCAAATCTGATGCATCCCCATGCAAAATCACCTGAGCTAGTGAGTGCAAGAAGGAAGTCCTGCAGAATAAGCATCACGTGAACGTGTAATTAGATCCTCTAACATGGCCATATAATCAGAACTACAGTGAGCTAAGAGAGCATAGACAAAATTAATTCCAACTCTGGATAATCTTTAGCACCTATCTTACTATATTACTGCCTTATTATACAATGTGTTTTTATTCAGTGTATTTTTTTTAAACCCTGGGGAACAAACGTAGAACAAGTACTCCTAAGGAAATGGCCCAGTGTGGAACAGCTGAATCCACACCACATTTGTCTCTGTCATTTGTACTAATGGAGGGAATAATTACAGCAGTGAGATGCTCTCATCCATGTAAGCCATTGTTTTGACAGTGGGTCAGCTACACAAGACATCTAGGAAAAGACAGGAGGCTCTGCTCAGAAATCTTTGGCTGCTCACTGCAGGGAGCAGTGCACCTGAGTTGCACACAACTTTTGACCCATTTCCTCAGCCTTGACATTTTCTGCTTTTATACTCTTCACTTTTTTCCTTACAGGACTTCATCCACTCTTAAGCTTCCAAGCGCTGGCTCTCATCATTAGCCTGCTCTCCTACTGCCCCCAGCTCCTCATTTTGTTCCAGTCTCTAGTCTAGTTCTCCTTTCTCTCTTAAGACTTCTTTCTTAAATTCCCTATTTTCCTGACAAAAGAGCCATTCTTCATCTCCCCAGTTGACCTCATTTCCCTTGCTTTGCCCCCATCTCAGATATTTGTTCTGGACTTCTCATGCCCCTTGTCTCAGTGCTTCTATACAGAACAAGTCCAGCCCTGGTATAATCAATCCTCGTCAGGACCACTCCTTCCCCACTCTGTACTCCACAGTCCATCTTATGTGTCCACTGCATAAAAGCCAAGATTTTGCTGGAAAAACCACAAAATTAACTTGAAGAGGATCTTTGATCTCTGTTTTAATAGCCAGAGTCTGTACTGTTAGGTACAGCAGGTTATTTCCATGTTTAATTATACTTGTCAAGAGCAGAGTAAAAGGATGTTGCCTCACCTCCAAGTCTCAAATCCCAGTCTCACAGTACAGGCAAAACTGCACTAAAACTGCAGAAAACAGTCACAAACAGCTGAACATATTTCAGCTGACAATTTAATTCCTCCTCCTCAACTTCAACAAATTGTGCCCAAGGCAGAGATGTGATGAACAACTGATGCAGTGTGGTGGAGTCATGCTCTGAAGGAGAGCAGGCTCCTGAGCACAGAGAAATTGTCCATTTATACTCTTTCCATCCTTTATGCCCCAGCACAATCAATTCTCCTCCGTGTCCCTGGACAAGGAATTAAGTTGACACATTAGCCAGGGTCGGGTGCAGACCTTCAGCACAGCTACACAGCTCAGGTGCTGCATCTGGTTCCATCAACCACACCCCAGTGAACTGCAGTGGTGGCCTCAAAGAGCAGCTGAACAAGGCAGCAATCCAAGGCATGGATGTCAGAGTGAAGGATAAACACAGCACAGTAGCCACAGGAAACAAAAAACTCCACTTCTTCCATTTTCCCAGTCCTAGGGCACAGATCCGTCCTGTCCCTCCCACCAGACTGCTCATGAAGCCACTGGGGAGTGATTTCTCCCTGCCCTTAACTCATGAGCCTTTCATTATAGTTTCTCTGCCCTGTCCAGTTGAGGAGAGGAGTGAGAGTGGCTTTGGTGGCCACCTGGAGTCCAGCTCAGGTCAACCCACCCCAGCCCCCAGCCCCACCTTTCCCAGCAGAGCACTTGTGAGCAGCTGCTGGGGCAGGGTGAGGTGGGCATGGCCCAGCCCACACCATCAGACACAACTCAGAGCTGCACAGTGGCCCTCCACTTCCTGATTTTCAGGATCAAACCCACAGAGGTGATTACAATTAAATCTTGCAGGACATCTACAAGTGAAACTGGATGTTTCCCAGATGAATTTTATAGCTTGGATTTACAGCACCACTTAAAGCAGGCTTTTATTATTTATTATAATTTTTATTGTATTTTGTAGTCACTTTGTATTACATATATCTTTTGCAAAATGCAGTTCTTTTACCATTTTCAGTGTTCTGAAAGCCTGTCTTAAAAGTTTATATGAACTAAATTATTTGTGTGTAATTACACTTTTATTATTTTTAAAAGAAACTCTTAATCTCCTTGACAAAAAAAAAAAAAATCTTTTTTGTTTTTAAAAACAAAGAGACGGAGCCAAAATATGCAAGATATTGTGCTGGCATTCCACTTTTAAAAAATAAAAGCTAAGGATACTTTTCTAACAAAGCTTTCACAAATTATTCCTACCTTAATTAAATCCCTCTTTGCTGGAAACTAACAAAATGCCATTAAGATCAGAAGACAGTTATTATCTTTCAGTCTTTTTCCTTTGGTATAATACATTATTACCTAAGTTTCAGTGATTCTTGCTGCGTTATCCACCTCTCCTTTAAAGAAAATACTCTGTAACCATAGCAATACTTTCCCACCCTGGTTATTATTTCCCGCTGGTTTGTTCTAGGCTTTTGCACATAGCAACCACAGCAATCCTTGGTCCAAGCTGTCAACTTCTTCTTGGCAACTCTTAGCAAAATTGGTGGATCTATAAACTGCCAAATATGCAGCTTTACGTTTTCAAAACAAGATCGGCACCTATGGCCTGAATAAATTGAGTATTTAAAATCATAACCCTACTTCGTATGATATTTCAAGTGCCACAAATGTGAGATTTGGATATTCCAGATGCTGCCTCCTAGTTTTATCATTTTCTGCAGAGCAATGCATCAATCCCTCCTTAGGCAAAAAGCAATAGGCAGCATCGTGACATCTTGCTGTTATTCACCAACCTTGCAACAAAACTCCAGGTTCCTGCTTCAAACCTGCCCCATTTTTCACTGAAGTCACGCAGGGGAACACCAGGTGTACCATCTACACCCCACCAGCTGGGCTTCAGGCTCACAAAGGCAGCACCAGTTGTGCGAGGCCTGAGACATAAATGCTTTGAATCTGACATCTGAGCACCCAGCAGTCACAGCACAGAGGGCGGATCTCAGCCACGTGCACAAATGTTTAACACCACACCAGCAAACCCTGCCAGCGTGACTTACAGATGCAGGTGTTTGCAGGAGAAGGTGCATCAGAAGCACAGCAAGCCCAAGTTAACCAACCCCAAATTCCTTATGCTACTTCACTACCCATCGTGTAATGCCATTAAGGTTCTCCAGTCTGAGCACACTATCAATGCTCTTCTTGATCTCCACTTTACTGTGGATTTTAACTGAAGAGAAATAGTTTTTTTCCTCTACAGAAGTAAAAGCACACGAGAGGAAAAAAAGTGCTAAAAAACAACCCCTCTTAAAACTAACTAAGCTTGATTTTTTTCAACACCTTTTTAATAGTATTTTAAGCTGCTGCCTAATAAAGACAACAAAAGCACTAGTAAATTTTGAGGTTTAGCTGAATTTCGCTGCTAGTTGAGTTAGTTTTCATAAGCTGCATAGTAAGGTACAGTCGGTGAATTGTGGTGAAGCAGCGCAAAGTATGTTTGGGAACAACAGTGATTTAAAACATTGGTGTTTTACTCCTCTCATCCCGCTGGAGTCAACAGGGATTTTGCCATTAACTTCTGTGTCAGAATCTTACCCCCACTCATTATTTGTTCCTATGAATCACCCAGGGATATTCCCTTCAGATGCTCTCTGGAGGGGGAGTTCCAGAAGTGGAACTCGATATGCAGGACAACTTCATTTACAAATCACCTGCTGAGAGAGGTGATTTTCCTTCTTTGAACAAAAAAACCCCATTTGTCTCAGTCACAATGATAGAAACAACCAGAGGAAGTTGGATAGGTATCAAATATATGTATATGTGTGTGTGTATATATATGTGCACACACCCCCACATATAATTTTATTTCTATATATGTACAGACCATATTTTTATATACAGGTATACACACATCCCTCCCATATTTTTATGCATATATACACACATAAATAAAACAGAAGGGACATATATCAAACAAAAATTGAAATTACCTAATATATTTGTGACAGCTGACAAAAAGTAGAAACAAAAAAAGAAGAGTTACCCACTAAGCCAGTATCAGCCATCTAGATTGGTTTGGGGCTTTTTTAGAGTCTAAAATGTTACAAAAGAAAACAGTGGTGAAAAACACATTTAATAGAAGAATTATTCCAGGAAGGAGAGA
Source organism: Oriolus oriolus (assembly GCA_013400235.1). Taxonomy (NCBI): domain Eukaryota; kingdom Metazoa; phylum Chordata; class Aves; order Passeriformes; family Corvidae; genus Oriolus; species Oriolus oriolus. The sequence goes on along the minus strand of VXBT01008393.1, from coordinate 209,192 downwards.
AAAGACTACAGATTGCCCTGCTGTTTTAAATGTTGTTGGGTTACAGCATAGTCTTATTTATATTCTAATTTATGGATGCATCAGGCACCCATACACACAAAATTCCTCTACAACCATGACCCAGCTAGGGCTACACACCAGAGAAATACACCCTACCCAGATGGGCCAATATAGGAATATAGGAACACATTCCTGATGAAAAAAAATTAAATCTTTACACCATTGTTGCCTGTGGTTTTTTGTTTGGGTTTTTTTTTCTTTTTTGGTCTTTTTATAAAATAGAGTTAGATCTTTATGCATGCAGGAGGAGAACAAGACCCCAGATTTGGAAATAGAAAGGAAACAAAGGTATACCATAACTTTTCTAATAAGATCTAAAGAAAAGGACAAAAGAAAGTTTATATTTTGTTATCCTGGTACTTTGCCTAGCAGAGACACATTTATGAGTAATCTTCATAAATTTTACTAAGATTTTTCCTTCTAAAGAAAAAGATGGAAATCTGAAATTAAAGGTTCCTATGATTTAGCTATGTTCACTGAAAGATTAGCATAAATACAGAAAATAAAGTAATTTTGTCACCAGAGCACTTCAAAATTAAGACTTAAAATTAGCAAAGTGCCCTATCACTGTACAGTAAAACACTACTTTGCATTTTATCAGCTGTTATGCTCAATTTGTAGGAGAATTTCCAGACAGAATCTTTCAGTTGATGATCACAAATAAGAAGAGAAAAGGAGACAACATTTCCTTTTTCCATAAATGAAGGTGGTAATAGTTTTATTAAATTCTAATTCAAATAATGTTATTTTAACATGTTGATTAAATGCACCATGAAAAGCAAACATTACTTGCTTCATTTGGTTTTATGAGGGTACAATGGGAAATGCCATTCTCTCCAATCACAGGTTTTCTGAACACATCCACTTCACTGGTCTCGTAACAACAAATGCAATTACATTTTACTGTAAAATAATCAAACATTCTCCTCCTTGCACATAAAAGCTATTTTGTTTTGCATGTACACACTTGGGTTAATTTTTCTCTTATCTTAAAGATGCTATTTTCTAGGAGGCACCATTCTCATTTAGGAAACTGGCATTTTCTGACTCTTGATTTGATTTACAGAGAGACATAAAGGAAATGGAATCACTGAGATTAATTTTAAATTTGAAATTATAACTCAATCCACAAGGCTAAAGAAAATCTACTTTTTAAAAAAATCTATTATTATTTCCTATAAACTAATGAAGGATTTACAATATTTTAAACATTTTGTCAAGGTGCTCTTGCCCCCAGTCATGGGAAATTACTTTGAAAACTTTTTCAGGGATTAAATACAAAATGAAGTAAATATTTTTTCAGTGAAATGTCAGGTTAAAACAATGTGTCTTTTAATTTAATTTCTATTTATAATGGTTCAGGTTAACATGACTTTAACAGGTCTTCAAAAATTTGCTTAACATTTTAGGTACATCTTGTGCCTCTTACATAGATAGGTCCTTGATTGCACTCCTTATTCCTTGCAAGAAATTTACTTTCTTGTTCTTATTTAACGTGTTTTGGAGACTTTTAATATTTATCCCTTCTTTTAAGAAGATAACTGTCCAAAGGTCTATCTTCTGGAAGCTGTGAAAATCTTACCCTTAACGGTTTTGTGGTTCTGTTTGGTTTAGTGCTTGGGGTTTTTTTAACTAGCACACAGTGTCTTTCATTTAATTGTAAAGGCCTCATTACAGTGACCTTCCAGACACAATTTACATATTTCCCCATAAATTAAAAATGAGCATTGTTTTAATGCTGGTCTACTAAAAGAATGTTTGGTTTTTTCCCTTCCAGTTTTCTGAAGTCTCTGAACCCTCTTTCAGAAAACCTTCTGTAACTGGATCTCATACAGGGACATCAAATGATCGAATATCCACTGGAAAAGTAAAGAAGTGTTAAAGGAATCAAAGCAAGAGTGAGGTCTGTGACAGACAGCAGGTATTTTGGGAAGTTAAAGAATATCCTTTGCTTATAAATCCATCACTTCAGAAAAAAAAAAATCTCATTTTTTTCCCATTCTTCCTGGAAAAGTGTGAACCAAACCCACAAACAGACCAGTTTTAAATTGCAACCCTGAATCTGAGCAGAAAGAAGGACACAGCCCTGCTTGGGACACACACATTAACCATTGTGGACGCAGTGCTCCTATTAGAATATATTATCACACAGTATCCACGTTTATCAATGCTGGCCTCAATTCAAATATGCCGTTAGATGCCTTACTAAGTGCTTCACTAAACTGAGCCTTTAATGCTATTTAAAACTAACTTAATATAGAAAAGAGCTATAGATTAACTGACACATCTATTGCCTTTTTTGTTCCAATCACTTCTGTTTAAGTGCACTGCACTCTGGGGAACATAAAGACTTGGCAGGGGGGAGGAGGGGAACCTCAGCAAGTTATGTTTGACCTGGAATTGAAAATTCAAACACCAGACCATTCCAGACCTCAGGCTGTCTGATTCTTCCAGTCTCACGTAATCTATTCAATAGTTAAGCCTCACTCCCTATTACTCCTTAATAGTGGTTGTGCCTTTTATTGAATTCCTCAGAGCAAATCATCTAAAACTGGCTTTGAATGACCATGTGGCTCCTGGAGTTGATTTGGAAATCCAGAAAACAAGACACGTACCAGCATTTGAGCAGCTGGCCACAAAATGACAGCCTCAGGCACGAACTCTGTGGTACAGGCAGCAGTGCCAGAATCCAGCTCCCTCTCACACCACCTGATGCCCCAGCCAGGAGACCCTTCTCTGTCCTTGCCCAGTGCCTTGTCAGTCACACTTTCCCACTCTTGTGACAAGGAGAGATTTAGAGATGAGATGTTCTCAGAGCACGGCACATGCACCATTAGTGGGATGTTGGCTACTTCAAAACAATAAATGAAGGCTGCCTGCAGAGCCCAGCACCTCCTCTGGACAAGGGTTCAAAGCAGGGAACTCCCTCCCTCCAGGGATTTTCAGCAAGTCCCAGAGGCTGCTGCGTCCATGAATAAGAGGGGAGTTGCACACAGAGGCAGGTGGCATGAACCCCTGGGAAGAGAAGATTGGCAAGGGCAAATGTCTGTTACAGCTTCGTGAAAAAAAAAACCATCTCAGGAATATCTGTGAACACCTCATTAACTAGCTATCCCTGATTCATCCCATAAACACCATCATTTCATCACAGGTGTGCTCCTCCCAGAAAAAATCCCCTCCAGTACTTACCATTTATTTAGAGCTTGCTACAGCACACACATGCATGAAAACAGAATTAAAGTAACACCTGCAACCTCGATTTCAGCATTTCCCTGTTCTGGTGGCTCAGCTTTGTCACTGTAGCATGTCTTTAAAAGTGCATTGTGTACATGCAAAGTTTCCTCAGATTTAGGGGAGAGAGAAAAAAGTAACCAAACCAGGCAAATTCCCTTTTTTCTTTTGTGTCAACCCATTGACAGTTGCATACTTGAGAGAGAGGCTGAGAGCATTAACACTCAGTGCTGTTGTTTGAGTCAATCAAGAAGCCAAAACCAAGGTCTATCATGCTTAGCAGTGCCCCAGGCTAGGAGAGAAAGCAGAACCCAGAAATCTTGTGTTTCAGGCAGTGTTCTGGGAAGCAGCAGCACCCAAGCTCCCCATGGTTGTCCCTCATCTTCTGCCATCTTGCCCTCATTACCAGCCTGACTTAATGTTTCCCTTTCCTGTGTTCACAGCCAGTCTGGCCCTGTTTCTTGCCTGTTTTGCTGCTTCTATTGACACATGAATCAGAACTGCTTCCCACCTTCATTCACCATCTTCCTCTGCTGCTTGGAGCTTTGGTCTGCCTTATCCATCTGTCCCATCCTCCAACCAAATCAAGTCAATGGGACACGAGGCTGCATCTGAGGTAAGATGTGCTAACACACATAAGTATCCAAAATATACTGGTACACCCAAGTCCTTCTTCAGCCTCATGTTTTTTCTACCTTTAAAGAGGCTTAGCTGCCTTTATTTTTACCCTATTTTCTGCCTCTCTCTGCCAACCAGAAGACATTTTCACAATCCATATTCCCCCAATATACAGCCTGGGGTTTGTTTTGAGGCAGAACAAAAGAAATAACTTCTTCCAAGTGGTGCACAGTGCAGTTCTGGAGTCAAGGCAATTAGGCCCAAAACTGACAAAAGAAAATGACTTCACATCCCAACTGAAGAGAGCAAATAGAACAAAATGTAATGGAAGAATGACACAGCTGAAAACAAAACAAAGACGTGCCATATTTCATAACAATGCAGATGTTAAGATATTGAAAATATTTTTAGCATGTACCAGGGAACACAAAAAAGAAAAAAACCTATTGGGAATAAGAGTCCAGATCTACATTGTTCCCTTGTTTTCATGACGTTTACAATAGTGTAATTCCCTCCCACCCGCCATGAATTTAAACAGCTCCAAAACAAGCCCTTCATTTTGCCAAAAAAACATCAACATGTTCGTTATTTTTAAATGTATTCTAGTGAATTTTACCTGAAGCAACCCATTCAACTCTGCAGCTGTTTCTCTGCTTTCAGAAGCCTAAACTGTCTGTACATGGACCTCACCTTAGTCACCACCATGTTGGACCTTTCACACCCCCACTCCATTCTTAGTTTTGAGTTCTAGCATGCTACACACTTAAGTCCCAGAAACTCAAAGTAACATAACTCAAAGGGCATATATTTTATTTTAAAGTCAATTTAACACCGTAGGAGTTGATCATGTACACTGGCTCCATTGTGTGTTATCAACCTTTTCCACTGCCCTCTCCTCTTGAAATTCCATTTTTCTTCGGCTGGGTAACCTACACATCCTTCAGCTGCCAAGAAAGGTAACTTCTCCTTTTCTTTTGCCCATGGCCTGCCCTTCTGCAGACACACAGATAAACCCTGCAGTAAGAGGAAGAGCCAGCACAGCACAACAGAGCTGCTGTGGTCCCCAGCCACTGCAGGTTATCTTGTGCCCTGCTTAGTGTCGCTCTGAGCTGTCTCACGGGAACACCCCTGCGTGATGGAGCCCTGCTGGGCATTTGCCTTTAACTCTCCCCAGATCCCAATGACAAGACCAGCTTCTTGCTTTGCCACTCTGCTGCTTTTTTCCAAAGGCTGAAAACAAAGCACAAACGCAGCCTGTGTGGGGGTTCTGAATTCCCCCACCCATCCAAAAATGGTTTGCTGGGGTAGGCAGCTCGATATCGCAGGGGGACAGACAAGGGAGTCAGAGTTTTCTCACTGTAACTTGATTCTCCAGTTTCCAAGAACCAGTGTTTGTGGTCACCTCACAAACTGGACCAGCTGAGGAGCAAGAACTCCAGCCCCTCAAAGCTTCACACTCAGAGAGGTGTCAAACACCACGAGGTTATACCTCATTTCTCAGCCCCAGGTACATCTCACAAGATGCACAACACCCTTCATTTGCACATGACGGCCCTGCACACAGCAGCACAAATCACCATGAGCAGAACACAGCCTGTGCAAATCCTGGATACTTTCTCAAAGCTTTTGACTTTCTGAGCATTACACAACACAGTCTGAATCCTCATCTGCCCTCTGGGATGGGAAGCCAATGGCCAGGAATGGGTAGTTACTGCTTGGATAATTCACTCCACTCATAAGCGGCCTCAGTTATCCCCCAGCAACAACTCACACTTAGATAAGGAAGGGACCCACACAAACTGAATTATGCTGGTGGTGACAGCCCATGTGCAGCCACAGCGTTTCCAGGGGAGAAATACAGAGAGTGACAACAGAGAGGCTGCAGGGAAAACAGCAGCAGTTAACAGGGTGATACCTCCAAGTCCAGGGTCTGCACTGAACAAGACTTTGGGTAAGGCCACATAAGGACTTCAGCAGCTGAGCAGCCCAAGTCTAGTTTGTATTGGAGAGGAATAGAGAATGTGTTTTTGTATGAAGGAAGTCTCCTGGCTGAAGCTCTACAGTGCTTTTTCTGGTAGCACACCTTGTTGCAGGGAACCACCACACATCAAGAATTCTTAGTGGCTGCCAAAGCTGATCATTACTGAAACACATAAATGGGACAAAAAAGGGCTCGTGTGAAGGCAGCCAGACAGCTCTGTGATGATCTTCACTTGCCAGTTGCCCAACACAGATCAATAGTTCCAACTTTATTCATGGAAAAGCCAACATTTCACTTCATATTGTCAGGAAAGAAATGCTGCTTGCTTCTCCTCCCAAATTTCTCAGGCAGCTCTGCTACGACTTCGAGGACATTGCACAGTTCAGAGTCCCCAGGACCTATTTATTTACCTGCCATTGCCACCATCCATGACACTGAGTCAGAGGGTCATGCTAGACTATTTATACAAGAGGAGCAGCTTTGGAAAACCTGGTTTAGTCTGCCTGTCTTTAGCTACAAACTACCAGACACAGGTTTCAGAAAGATCTGCTAAGAAATTAAAATCTGACTTGTCAGAAAGGCAGAAACAGACTGCAGAAGGGCAAGCTGGGAGCAGGGGAGTTCCCAAGAGGTCTTAGAGTTTCTTGAAAAAAAAAAAGTAAAATTTTTCTAGTTTTTCCCTACGTAAGAGGAAAGTACACTTTGACTTAATTGCAAAGCATAATGATAAGCCAGCATACATGTACATGACTCATTTTCAAGTAATTACAAAATTTAAGGAGATAGAGAAGACACAGTTTAGGACTGTTTTCTTACTCTTAAGGCTCACACAGCAGAATCAGGTCCAAAGGAGAGCTGCAAGACTCAGACACCCTACATAAGCATTTATCTCCAGTCAGGCCTGGTATTTCCCCAAAATCCCATCTTCAGGTGCCAGTAAAACACAGTGAAGGCAAACTGCAATGCAAATGCGAGTCCATACCCCTCTGAGAACACACAAAGGCGGTGCACATCTGAAACCTGGGACCACAGCCTGGACTGACACCGCTCTTGTGGAGGTGTAGGATCACTGAATAAATCACTTAACATGTGCCTGGCAGGCAGTGCTATGGAAAAGAAGGATTAGGACAGTCCCCAGACACATAAGCTCACCAATCTTGCTCTTTCTCTGCATGGCAAGATCAATACTAGAATACACAGACACTGGAACTGCATGCAGAAGGTGCTAAATAAAAGTGGAGAAGAAATAGAAGAAGCCCCAGGTGATTTAAGGGATAAAACCAAAGTGTCCTCAAGTGAGACTTAAGGATTTAAGTCTGTATAAGTTATCGGCGAGGATAATTTGTTTGAGCAGAGTATCAGGCTAAGAGATGGATTCTCTGTCATCCCCTTAAGTTTTTGCAAGATACTGAATACAGCAGAATCATTGCAGAGCATATTTCTGTGTCCTTTGGCGAGCAGGATGTTTTAAAAACCAGCATGAGGATCTTTCTGGCCCTGAAAACAAAATTCTGAGGGCTGTGCTAAAGCTGAAGACTGAAATCTAAAGAAAATATTTAACACTTTAAACAAATAATGTGTTTCTTATTTAAATAAAACCACTTTCAGACACTAAGATTAAGAGTGGGAAAAGCACAAGCTTTTACAAATGCCAAGTTAGCTTGACAGAAATTTTAAGAAATAATTTGATTTCTATGAAATATTTTTTGCTCATTCTCTAACTGGGGAAAATTCATGCGAATGTCAGTCTCGCCTCCTACCAATTATGACCAAAATATTGCCTATTACTTCCCATCAGTGACACACCAAGTACTGGCATTTTTATTTCAAAATTTGTATGTGAGGACAAAGTTAACAGATCAGTAAAAGGTTGTGGTTAGTTAGGTAAACTCCCCGTGGTAAATTTAGTTATTTCCTGAGGTCACAACTTAGTAAGACAGGAAAGTCTCCTGCCAGTCGCTACCTTCTCAACACATGGCAACTCATTTCAAACCAAGAGGAGATACAAAAACCTCCCCTTTTGCAATAAAGTAATTAATCACTGTCTGCTAACTTTCTTTCCTGCTATTGTGTCACTTTTTCAAGGAATTCCCCACATTCTTCTTCCAAACGTAGATCTTAGGTATAGCATTAAGCAAGTTGTTATTAACGTCAAATAAACAATTTAATCCTGTGCCTCACAAGGCCATGGTTCTTCGCACATCTTCACATCCTTCTGTCACCCTTAATCCCCTCCCAGTAGGTGTAAAAAATGAAAACATTAAAAAAAGAAAACGAAAATACCTTCAGAAATGTGGCAGCAAAAAAATAAGTAAAGGAATAGCAGGGTCAAGAAGTGCAAATATTAAACCCACTCACACTAAAAACTGAGAAATGCAATTAAGTTAATCAATCACTCAGGTTTCATCAATGGGTTTCTACTTGGATTATATGAGGTACAAGTAACAAATATTACGAATGTGAGTTTGGAATTTAGCTTTAAAATACACAAGTTATGCATATACCCAATACAGAGGCAAAGTTTCTGAATGAGATTAGACAGCGAATACAATAGGAAAGAGAAGATAATAAATTAAGAGAAAGCAAAAGAATACACAGCAAAGGCTTCACCTGTTGTCTAGTGTCTTCCTGATTCTACAAAAAGCTACCTGACAGCAGAGATGCCATTTACTTCTAAAGGTCCCAAAATCCATGCATTGTGAAGCATCATGGATCTCCTCAGTAGCAAACACTGACTTTTGATTTAATACAGTCTGGAACCACTCAAAGGGATGAGGAGTCAGGTCTCCAAGGCAGCTTTGTCTCCACAGAAGACTCATTTTTTCCCAGAACAAGAACAGAGATGGGGACATTGTACAAGAACTAAAATCCTTGAGTTGCAATTAATTCATTAGTGACAACTTTTTAACAGCACCACATAATATTTTAACCATGTACCAGCTTCAAATATCTCTTCAATTCAGGCAAGATAAAAAGCACAGTTTTCTACGTGGCAGAACAGGGCAGGTTTTACAGAACAACGATAAAAATTAATGACTAAATTATGAAGCAAATGATACCAGCCAGCCTCCAATTATTTGCAGCTCAACCATATGAGCGGCACCCTGAGAAAGTTCCAGCTAAGCCATTCGGATTCTGCACTTTCCAACAGCCACTAAAAGTGGAAACACGACTCAAGCATTGGAACACTTGTAGGGTACATTTTGTATCAAGTGCACACAGTCTAAGCCAACCCAGAATCTGTAACCTGACAAAAAGGTGTCACTCTCCATCATTCATCTGATTTTTCCTTTCCAGATACACCGAGCCACCATGGCCAGGGAGATCCAGCTCTTCACCAAGGTCCATCACAGGCAGCCTTGCGGCAGCTGGAGGAATCAGTGGCTTTCTCTGGAGGGCAATTCAGAAAAAAAAGCCCAACTTACAAACTCAGAATTGCCCTGGAAACCCCAGTCATTTTCCATGAGCCAGGGAGGAAACACAGTCAGTGTTGCCTCTAGACTAAAGACAGCCTTTGTGAATGCCCCACCAAAGTCATCAAAGATAATGCCCTTCAACTAACAGTCCAGCAGAACATAACGCTGCCTAAAAGAGGGGCAGAGGGAGGGAAAAGTCTTGCCTGACAAAGCAGAAGCATAAACTGGATTTATCAGAGTGGGAGGAAAAGGGTGATAATGAAGAACATTTCAGCAAGAATGAAGAACATTTCAGCAAGACCAGCTGGAGAGAGATTAACATTCAGTGTGGGGAAAAAAAAAAAAAAAAATCACAGTAAAGGGACTGCCTTGGGAGAGACAAACGTGCTAGATCGATCTTTGAGGTGCCATGCAGGCCACATGTCTTTATCAGCAGAGCTGGTGGAAAACCCAAGTGACTAAATGGTAACTGCAATCAGCTTGTAAAATAAGAGAAGCTTCTTCGTAAGTGTCTTAGACTAAAACAGCATGGAGATGGCAAAGGTAAAAGAACATTTGAGACAACTGGAGCAGGCAACAAAACCATCTACCAACTTTAACAAGAAGACAGAAGTATTTCTTTCCCCACATAACCAAGAAAACACACAGCTGCCACTCAAGGAAAGTCCTGTGCTATTTCAGAAACATTGGGTCTGAGAGATGAAACTTTTTATCAGCTCTGATATGCTTCTGCATAAAATATCAAATTTGAGGGTTGAAGATGCACGACATTTTCAGAATTAAATATTCCCCAGTTCAAATGCAGACAATTAGGCAAACACATTTTGACAGCATGACCGCTGAAGAGTAACAGGAAAATAACCTTCAGCAAGCAGGTAGCAGTCAAAATTCAGATGTAAAACTGGAATCATGTAGCAAGACATTTGGCAAAATTATTTTTAAATGGAGCTTTTTAACAATACCTGTTTAGTTATTCAGCCATTTTGTCTTTTGCCTGGCCTTGTTGTTTGGCTTTTTATTCCCTAAACCTTTTGATGAATTTTTGTCATAACCTCTGGCTGCATTAAATGTAAAGAACCTGATGGACATGAAATCTAGGCACACATTCCTCTTTTCCACTGAACAATTTCAACTCTTACTGCCAACTACAAAATTCTTGCCTGAGTGCCACCACTCACCAAGTTACTTAATGTCTGTGCTTTTTAGAACAGCTACCTGTTTTTCTAAAACTTCGTTTTTTACACCACATGACTCCCCAAAAGCCTCACAGCTAAGTTTGATTTAATTCTAACTGCCTAAGAATTTTCCATCTTCCCAGCTTTATATCATCCATGGGTTTGATCAGCCCCTCACTGTGTTCCAAGACATTAATTCATGAGGAATAAAACACAAAGGAAATTTTCGCGGGACCACACTTTCTTCTAACTTGAATCACTAAAATGAAATAAAACTCGAAGTAATTCTTGAACCAGCCATAAATCAATAATGTATTTAAATAAGTAAGTAACCCACCTGGCTTCAAATTCTTAGGAGCTTTCTAAGTTTTGCTGAATGAACGGAGCTACAGCTTGGAAGGACTGCTACCTTCTGAAGGTTTCAAAGGCCGTCACAAGCACTACTTCCACTCTCCTCCATTCCCCAGTCTCAGAAATACAAAGCAATTCTGTTTTAGGTTGAGATTTTCTAGGTCTGTCTGTGGAGGAAACAGGGCAGGGAGGGATTTGTTTCTTTTCACAGACTTTGTGAAATAAATGATTCACGAGGTATTTTGCAAGAAATTCATAGAATCATAGAATTGTTTAGGCTGGAAAAGCCTTTAAGGTCATCAAGTACAACCATTAACCCAGCACTGCCAATCCACCACTCAAATATGTCCCCCATGTCTGCATGTCTTTTAAATATTTCCAGGGACGGTGACTCCACCACTTCCCTGTGCCAATGTCTGACCACTCTTTCCATGACTTTTTCCTAATATCCAATCCAAACCTCCCCTGGTGCAACTTGAGGCCATTTCCTCTTGCTCTGTCACTTGTTACTTGGGAGAAGAGTCCAACCCCCACCTGGCTACAACCTCCTTTCAGGGAGTCATAGAGAGCATTAAGGTCCCCCTGACCCTCCTTTTCCTTGGGAGTTAAAAGTCAAGAAACACAGAGCTGATGAAGAAGAATGAGGAAACATTACCCCAGAGCAGCTGCTGTGTCTGGATGCTGCAGTTTCCTGAAATTCCACAAACCATCCAAGAGAACCCCTCGCTACTCAAAAGCATCCTCACCACAGCCAACACCTTTACAGATCCCAAATTTCCTGTGTGGGCAAATGCCCACATGGGAAAGCATTTGAGAAAACAGAGTTTAAGAAGTTGTCAGTACTTGGCTGGTCTCTGTAAAGGATCATGTGAATGTTTATCTGGTGAGGTAAAATATACTAAATTGAATAACCCTCTCAAGGCATCTGCCACCAGCAAGCTGACACAGCACACCACCACTTAGGGTAGCCCAGCTTGCTCTGACTGAGGAAGCAAAACAAAAACTTCTTTAAACTTTGTAAATAACCCAGTCTGGGTCAATGGAGATAGCACTGTTATGTCTATGTGTTTGATATTGTGTTTAATATTCATTCCAGTTAGAAATTATTTGTGCATGGGGTAAAGCAACCAGGGAGATTATGTTTACATGTGTCAGAAAGCACCAAATTTTAAAAACTCCACTCATAAATTTTGCGTCGTTGGCTGATGATTTGATGACTAAAGGTAAAACTGCTGTGAAGCAAAGAAAAAAACAAACATAAAGCCAGAAAAGAAGGCGTATCTAAAAGTTGAAAAAGCAAATTGGCAACAGTTTCAGTCTCTGAAATTAGAGGACCTGGAATTTCTGTGCATTCTCAGGAGCCAGCAGGACACAAGGCCGTAGGAGGTGATGTCAGAAGTGCGTCTGTGCCTCGCCACTGGGCTCGAGAGAGACCTGATAAGCAGTTTTCTGGTTTGCCTTGGGCCCTGGCTTCCATTTTATCAAAAGTTTCAGAAGAGTGTACAACTTTCTTTGTGAGCAACACAGACTTCATACAACCAAAATCTGAATCAAAGGCAGCATGTGACTTTCATTTTGACTTTGGAATTATTTATTTTCATTACAGAGTCCACAGCCACCTAAATTATCAGGAACACTAAGAACTATCCAGATAAAAACTAACAAGTATAATCAACTTTTTGTAAGGCATCAGAGAATAATTACAGTGCCTGACACCCTCCCCCCCAAAAAAAGAGAAATAGAAGTGTAGGTGATAACAAAAAGGAAAATTAAGAAAAAGGTACGTATGCAGGAGCTTTATAATACTGAAATATACAACCTGTTTTCTCAGAGGATCTTGTATTAGAAAAGTAGAGCTGCAACAGTTTCCAAATAACTGATTCCATTCAATTAAAAAAAAACAAACATGCAGCAGCGTCCACTTTCAAAGGTAACACTGGAATAAATAATTGCTTGGGAAATATGCTATGGCATATTAACTACTTAAGACCACACACTATGGCTTAAAGTATGACTTTAATAGATATGAAAGTCTAACCCTCTGACTATGTTACTAGTGAAGTTCAGTTCCACAGTGCCTGGTAACTAATTATTTTTAGAGAAAAATCAAACCTTACTGTCATCTGTGCTGACCCAAATTTCCTTTAGTGTCTGCCAGTGGTTGAGCTTTGTTACCTCACTATATTAATTACCAGCTAAAGAGAAAACCAAGATTTTTCCTATCCTTTCTTTCCTTTAGTATAATATTCCATTACAGAAAATTAAAATCAAGAAATTACTCTTAGAAGTCTGTTTCGCTATTGTTGAACAAATAGGAAAACTGAAGACCATTCAAGGAAATCACCAAAATAACTGAGCTAATGACAGGACTGATTCTTCTCCTATTCTTGAGAGAGATGAGTGCCTTAGGTGGGGTAAATATTTGACCCCTTCTTTGAAACAGGCTCTGTTGCCTTACTTTTGTAATTTAGAAAAATTCTATAAAATCTCTGTTTGCATGATTCTTCCTTTTATTTCAGAAAGATCTTTGACTTTACTTCTTTTTTTCTTAAACAGAAGAATATTTTGGTCTCATTTTTTTAATACAGCTCTTAGCTTAGTAGGCAAGTCCCATAAAGTAGGAAAACTTTATGGGACAATGTGAACTTTAGTAGGAAACAGATGCTTCTCCATGAAACTCTTAAAAATGGGTTTAGCTGGTATTGTCTTCTCATGTATTTTTATCTTAGTACCACTGGGAAAAAAAGTGACCTACTAAAACCTCCAGAAAAACCAGATCTGACAGTAACATATAGAATGGGTATATTCAAAGGCCAGCTCTGACTTAGGGAGGCCAGTCTGCTTTGTTTCCCTTGTCAGTCTGTAGCCAGTGTGGACAGAGAAAACCTCCTCTAGAAGGTAATTCAGAGCAGAAACCAGCTTGGGGTGCTCCTTGTCACCCACTGGGGAAGCTGATTTATTGTACCAGTCCCAGGAACCTAAGGAGACAAATATTCCTGGGTTAAACTTTGCGTCCCCTGTGACATCCATTCCTGTGACTCCTTGTAGGGTGTTTGTGCTGATTCTGTACCTCGTGGTTGGTTATGTTCACACCAAGATTTACCACTGTGAGACTCTTCTTTAATTTCATTTGTTACTGGCTTGCAAGGCTCCACAATCTTGGTTTCGTAACTTCTAAATACTTTTTAATATTTAAATGCCATTCTCATCACTAATGGTCAAGTTGTTCTTTATTTTTAACAACCTGTTTTCCCCAAGTTCTTATTCAGTTCAAGACTAACATAGCTTTAGTCCTTGTGCATTTGGATAAGTAATGAACCTAGGCGTAACCTCACCATATTTATAGGAAAAGAGATTTCACCTTCCACATTCAAAACCTGTATTTTTCATTTTATTATATGGATAAGCATTTTATCCTGAACCTAAATTTCCTAGTTTATTTTTGCCTGTAGGTTTTTAATTCAGTCCATCTGACGATAAACTGTGAGGGATAACAAGTATCCAGCTCACTCTGAACAAGGGCAGGATTAAAGCTGAATACTGACACTTCAGAAGAATCTTAACTCCCTTGTATGGGCATTAAACTCCACATACCATAGAATCATAAACGTTGGAAAAGACCTCCGAGATCATAGAGTCCAACCTTTGACCAATCACCACCATGTCACCTAAACCATAGCACTAAAATGTGGTATAAAGACTGGTACAGTCTTCAAAGAAAACGGAACTGTTTTTTCTTTGGGAAGTTATTGGGCCCAAGGAAAAAAAAAAAAGAATCTGTCCTTCTCAACATGTTTTTCTCACCAATATTTCTGTTATGCATCTGGAGTGGCATATGGTCAGCATTTTCTGTACGGGACTGCAATTTGTCTTCATTTTACATATTAATAACCACATTCAGCCAGGCCAAAGATACATCTATCCCCATATTGTGTCTTCAGCAAAGGCTGAGAGCAGAGGTCTGGGAAGAGCACCAGGACAAGGAAAGCTTGCAGGGATGCACTTTGGGATCCCTCTGCAGCCTTCCGGGACTGGGCTCTGTGTTCTTCTAAGCAAGAGCTGACGCTTTTGCACTGACAGTCCACACCCAGATAATCCTGCAGCATGTGCAGTGGCTCACAGCTAAACTATGCACTATGAAAAAAATACCACCTCTTACTTGTTCTGAATCTGTCACTTGATAATTTTATTTGATTCCCTCTGGGTCTTGTACTACAAGAGACACTTAATGAACATCCCCTGTTCATTTTCTTCCATTACACTCCTATATAGATTTTTATCATTTTCATCTTTAGCTGTTTCTTTGCCAGGCTGAAGATTCTCAATCTATTTAATTGCTCTTTATCATCACTGCCACCCATTTCTAGTTCAGTTACCTCTCCTTTTTTGCTCCCCTCCTCCTTCCTTTAAATCCAGGGATCAGACCAGCACCCAGAAGTCAAGACAAAAGCACAGGCAGTTTATAAACTGGCATAGCAGACTTCTGCTCTGTGAGCAGAAATTTCTCTGTGAGAAAATTTTCTCTAATTTTATTTTGTTTTTGACCAGTCCCAAACACTTGATCAATGCTTGGATTTGGCATGAAAAACTCCCTACAACACTGCTTCTTTCCATGCTAATAATCTCAATAATGGCAGGATTGTTCTCCTCCACATGCATTACTTCATACCACCAGGAGCAAGCTTCATCCCCAGTTACTAAGCATCACAAGATCCTTCTTGGGTTCTTCATAACTGGCTTTCATTTATGCTACTCTCATTAACTTAAAATCATTCTGCACTCTCTCTTCCAGATTACCAAAGCATTATGGCATTAAACTTAGCACGGATCTATGAGTAACTCTACTGGTGACCTCCATCCCCTCTGTTAAACAGGTCATTTTATTCATCTTTTGGCCAACTATCAGTCTAGGACAAAAAAAATTCCTCTTATGTCAGAGCAGTTTCATTTTGCTCAGCACCTTTGGTGAGTCGTTTTCACAAGACTCCCTGAAACCCCAGTGTACTGCATCAGCTAAATCACACTTACTCACAGCCTCAACAGTGCCTTCAAAGAACTCCACCAGACCTGTGAGACTGTTCTGACTCCTTCCTGGTGCATCAAATTATCCACAAATGCTTTAGTTTTCTCCCTTGTATTTACCAGAAAACTGGCTGGTATATGAATGCCAGGCATACTTGTTCTGTTATTTCCCACAGGCTTTCTGGAAGCCTTTTAAAAGAACTGGCATCACCTTTGGCACCCCCAGCTTCACTGCTACTGTGAACATGGTTGTTTCATATGCCTTTAGCTTCAGGTGCATTATTCTTCGAGCTCTTTTAGAACTGAGCTATCTATTGAACCATTGGCCTTCCCATTTCTGATGTTTTGAAAGAACTTATGACAAGCTTCTTTGCCCTTTACAAATCACATATCAGGCTTTAACTTGTTTAACCGTATATTTCATGTTTATTTTGCATGAATGTCACCTTTTAAAAATTTTTGGACATGTTTTTGCAGAGTATCTTTCTGTTCCTTACAGCTTGCTCAACCATGCTAAATACTCCTTAAAACTTTTTTAAGGAGTCAGAGAAGCAGCTTTTAGGGACCATGCATTTTTTCTGAGTCTCTCCACAATGGCTGCAAGCATTTTACTCTCTTGACAGCTCCTCTTACCAGGCTGTCCATAGGAACCCTAATGAGCGTCCTGCTTGCTACCTTCTCTGTGGCAGACCTGGACTGTCAGTAACTCATTGTAGAACTAAGCCATCAATCCCTCCATTTTATCTTCCAGTCTTCTAACATTTGCATAGAAACACTTCTATTTCGGTCTGCCTGCCTGTCCTTCTGTGCTCCTGTCTAAACAGGACCTCATTTTTCCAGCAGTTCCTCACTGTTTGCTACATGACCTTCACCAACTTCTGTCCCACGTACTTCAGCCACCGACAGTGTCACCCTGACCCGTGTGCCTTTCCTGCTTGCCCTCATACAGAACATTGGGATTACACTGCAGGCTGATGCTGAGCAGCTCTTTATTCTAAACCTTTTATCTAGCAACTAATGTATTGCTTCCAGCACTATTTTGGTAGTCTTTTTATCACCAGCACTTCTCCACCATGAAAAGAAAGCCTAGGCTCCTTTTGCTGTAAGCCACCTTGGCACGTAGCTGGAAAGTTACCATATGCTCCCTTCCAGTGCTGGTTGCACTCCACAGCAGGAGCTGTGCCTCCATCACCTGGAACCAACACCCTGCAATGGCATTTCTAGAGCAAAGGGACACTTGGCCATCACCTGACAGCAAGGTCTCACCTACAGGATGTCATTTCAGGGTCATTTCTCCTTTGCAGGATTGATGTCCTGCTGCATTACTACTTCTCATGGGATCCCAGTGGCAGCCCCTCTGGAGACAGAGGTGGGAATACCTGCCTGCAGGTTGGCTTTACACATTTGCTAATTAGGAGCAGCTTCCTTACACTTTGCATGTGACTTTCACAAGAGTTCAGTTGCACTAATCTGCAGTGAGCATCTTGCAGTGTCATAACTATCCCTTTGGTTTAACAGCTGCATTAATACTGTTGAGGGCAAGTAAATACTATTTTTTTCTAACTGGAGATCTGATATCAGCCTCTTGCCTGAGAGGCCAAAGGGTCTAAGCTAAATAGCCTCAGACAGACTCCTTGTATTCCAGGCTCACTCTCATTGTATTCCATTGAAATTTTCACTTTGTGTCTCTCCCTCCAGAGAGTTTGATTCAGACTGTCCTCATCCCCCTGGAAGACACTGGTTTTCCTAGTGGTTTTCTAAAAATCCGAAATGATTCTAGTGGTTTTCTAAAAATCCATCTTTAATACTGGATTGCTCGGCGCTTGTGAAAGTTTAAAGTATTTATTTATTTTGTGAAATGTTAATAACTTCTCTGCCTTCCATTCAGCACCTTTAATCCATTCCCCAGGTCCCCATAAGCCATTTTCAAGACAATTCTATGCAAGTAAGGAGGAGTGAGAAGGTTTAATTTTTCTTGTGTAACACACTGGTATCATTAACAGACATTTCCCACAGCTGCTGGGCAATCATGCTTTATAATCTAACAGATCACAGCCACCTCACGATAGCACGAAAGGACTGATTGTGCAAGCCCTTGAACACTGCCTCCCCAAGACAACAGAACACATAACCAGCCACAACTTCTAGTTCAAAACAGAAGCACAGAACTGTTTTCTAAGAGGCAGCGTCTTCTGCACTGTTGAGGGGAGCTGTTCTTACAAACACACCCTTCACCAAATCAAAGGGTATTCTATATAACCAAGACTTGCTGATTCAAACTGGGACCTCACACGTTTAGACTCCAAATTTAGATTTCTTACTATGAATTCTACTTTCAATTACATCAAGTCTGCTGCATTTTATTGGCTCTGATGTACACAGCTTTTGACACAAAAGAAGTCTTGAGAGCTTACACACACACACACACTGTCACTGCTGTATTTACAGGCAAGATGCTTAAACATTTGCATTTTATTGTAAGGGATAAATTGTGCCATACAGTACAGAGAAATTCAATACTAACTGATTCACAAAAAAGGCCTGATTTTTCAGTTGATAGAAAATGGTTCTAGTTCCCTTTCCACCATCAAATCTAATTTAAAGTAACCCAGTGTAGTGCAAATACATCAGATAGTTAGTAATCTCCTGTAATGGCAGGGAAATTCATCACAAATTGCTGAATGTTATGAATCATCTTGTGAACATATAACTGCCATACACTGAAAAAGGCACTTTAACAAGTGGTTTCATTCATTTTTGTCAATACTTCATAATTAGCACAGAGAAGTGTCTGTAAACTGAACTCTTGAGCATCACACTGCTTAGTTACCATTTTTTTAAATTTAATATTTTCAGCACTTGATGTAATGGAAGACCCCATTAAAATTTTGTGCCAATGACAAATGACATTTTCATTTTCTCTCTAAATGTGTTGGCACAGTCTAATGAACTCAACAATGTTCAACAAAGCCATAAGCATATGCTGACCTGTACTACATAAACAGTTCAACTGACTTTATCAGGGATATTAATGTAAGTTTTTGATGGATATTTAACCCTGTTGCTCAATAACAGATAACAATAAAAGAGCTGCTGGTCTGTATAGAAATTAGTGCTGATGCTCACTCAGAAGTAACAGGTGACAAGAAAAACGTGACAGCCACATGTTCACAAGAGCTCGCTGCTGCACAGCAGCCTGAAGACCTGGATTTAGCCACCTTTTCATCTGTAACTGAAGAACTTTGAAAGCTTTTCAGGGTATTCTATGCAAGGCACACCATATTTTGAAAGCATCATGATGGTACCCAAAACCCCAAATCAGAGTTCAGGGTCTTACTATTCCCCAGCAGAGACACAGGTTTTCTCCAGAGACCTCACAGTTTCAGGGCTTGAGAGCCCACAAATCCATACCCAAACTACGGTTTCCTTGTCGGTACTTTAAGCAATGGGTGGAAATAATAATTTTAACTCAGATTCCATAATCTCAGGATGCCAAGCCACTATAATCTAACAGTTTGGTGGTGGCAGCTGGTTGGTTGTACCTATGGGGTGCACAATCTTAAGCTCATTTTAACAGTAAAATAAATCATTCTCTCTGCAACTTCCTTTGCAACTGGGCATAATTCAAAGCGTGCCCAAGGCCAGTTCCTGCAGAGTGGCTGACACAAGGTGACTTAGTCATCTGTGGGCATTTGCAGTGCAACCACATTCTCTCAGGAGCAACTGAAAAGTTTAGACAAACTGCTCTCTTAGACCAGAAAAGGAAGTGCAAGACTATAAATATACCCACGATCACAGTGATAATTCCACCTTGACACTTCTCACCAGGATAACTTCCCACTCATCAGTTCTAAAAAATCCTCAAGCCCCAGCTCTGAGTTTGCCTCATCCTCCATGGCTTCCCAGGAATCCTGGAACGCAGACCCATGGACTAATTTCCACAGGCTGTGCACACCAAGGTAAACAGGCAAGAAAAGCTTTGCCTTACTCTAATGTTGCTAATTAATGACCAAATAATTATTAAACTAATCCAGTATTTCCCTGTGCTTTGAAATAGGAGACCTAACCTTGAGCTCTTATTACATACTGCTTATTTTTACTTTTATTTCTTAATTGAAAACAGCGCTGTGTTGGTTTTTTTTTTAATTTTACAGGATTTAACCCTTAACAAGGTATACATATCTCCACTGGACAGTTATTTGAAATGATGTGTAATTCTTAATTACGTCTTCTTAATTCTGCAATTTTCCTCATGCTTCCAATCCTTCAGTGCTCATTTAAAAACATTACTGATAAGACATCCAAAACACCCAGACATGCAAACTTGTCTCTTGCATGCAAAGTTTCTCCTTTTCAAGGATATTCAGGCCTGTAACTGCTGCTAGGTTTATCAATATAAAATCTATTTATTTAATGGGATTAAAAAAAAAAAAAAATCTTCAGGCAACTTAGTGCTCCAATTTTCAATAGTTACAACAAACCATAAAAAGCAGGAAAACCCCACCTCTCCTTGCATACTGCCTTCAAAGTATTTTTCCTCCTTTTAGTAGTCAAATATAGATTTTTCCATGACATTTTGATTAGGCTCTTACTGTGAACACATTAAGTGATAATTAGTCCAAAAATACTTATTGAGCCAGGAATATCAAAAGACAGTAAACATTGGGAGCACCATAGGCAGCTGTATGAATCACTTCACATACCTGCGGTTTTCCAGGTTCCTGTGCTTAGTCATGAGTACACTCTTCATATTCTCCTACACAGAACACAATTTCTGCCAATTCTTGTTCTCGGCTTCTACACTGCCACCTGTAGTCATACAAGAGAAATTAGCCATATTTTATGCTGCAAATCCTATTAGCACCGTGTTTCAGCTCACTTGTTTTTCTATACAAACACTCCTAAGCAGCCCCTTTTGTAAAAGGCACATTCAGATGTTCAAACCAAGCTATTTACACTTTTCTCTTTAATACATTTGAGGAAGAAAGAAAAAAAAAAACCAAAAACCACCAAACAATCCCAACTCAATTTAAACCAAGAGGACATTCAAAACTCCCAGACTCTCTGCAGATTTTTATTTTATCCTTGTTGCTTAGTGGACACATCATAACCTTGACAGAGCAAGATGACTTCTGAAGTGGCATTGCAAAACCATCTGCATCTAATTACTTGGTAAATACAGAAGCCCCTAATTTGATTTGTTCTTCCACCTGAAAAATGAACATAGTTTTACAGAAACACAATTTCCATGCTCAGCTTAGTTGCCTTACATAAGTTATAAGGAAATGCATACAATTAAAAATTGCTAGTATTTGGAAGATCATCTCCTAGAACTAGCAGTGATCTTGAACTTTTTTGTACAGTGACAACCACTCAATTTATTCCAGGCTCACTGCACTTCGAGCAATATGCCACAGATCCTGCCAAATTAACCATTTACGACAAAATAAGACCTAAACACACAGTATCCGGAGCCCTCACGTTAATCCTTCCCTGAAAATGTGAAAAAAACCCAGAAAATTTTTGCCTTCCTGGAAAAACCAAAGCTTCCTGGTGTTCAGAACACGGGTTTCACCGAATAGCGAAGTTTCGGAGTATAAGCTCAGGGGGGAAACCTGGCTTTTGCACGCACATGCCTTCTCCTTTCTTCCAGTGAAGAATTGCTCATACCATCCCTGGAAGCGGGCGCCCGAATGCTCCCACTCCGCGTCTCTCTGGAAAAACGCTCCGGAGTCAGGAGCGGGCAGGAGCAAACTCGGGTCCCCGCGCCACGGGAGGCTCCGGGCACCCGCACCCCTGCGC
>VXBT01008393.1:73343-186787 GCA_013400235.1 Oriolus oriolus | reverse complement strand
CGCACCGCCCGCCACCCACCTGTCCGCGCCCCGGCCCCGCCGGAGCCGCCCCCGCCGGACCGCCCCCGCTCCGGCCCCGCTCACCGCAGCGGCCTCCGCCGGCGCGGGGCTCTGCGGCTCCCGCCGTAGCCGCCCGCGGGCTCGGGCTCGGGCTCGGGCTGGGGCTCTGCGGGGGAAGGGAGGAGGCGGCGGTGACGCTCCCGCGGTGGCCGCGCTGCTACAGCGGGGCCGCGTCCCACCTGTGCCCGCAGCCCCCGAGCGCCGGGATGTTCGCCGCCCCCGCGGCGGGGAGACGTTTGCCAGGAGCTGGAGGAGCTCCGAGTGCCTCCCCGCTCTGCCGCCCAAACAAACGAGGAGTCTTGGCCGATACAAATAATTTACGTGTTCAGGAACGTGCTGGAAGCCCAGTTGTTGATGGGTCTCTGACAGCTGGCGGTGAGAGATGACCTAGCTGGAGGCGGTCGGCTCTTAAAAATTTGGGTTGCGATGCTTAAAAAATTCGAAAAAAGCAGCAGGTAAATACACGAAAGTATTAGGAAAATGCCTGTGTTGTAACTAAAAGTGCAGCTGAACTTGAGGTTGTGCACATGCTGCCTGAGCTCTCGCACTGATGGAAGAGCAGCCCATCCTTAAGAACACTTCCCTCGTTCTCTGTTTTTTGCCTGAGGTATTTGCATCTTGGAAACATATGAGATATTTAAATTCTTGAGTTTGTATCTTTTTGTTCAAATGGGTGATGTTGACATTAAAAGTGTGCCCTAGCACAACCCAGTAGTCCAACCAAGTTAAAAAAGGGTTGGGAGGAGTTGAGTGCATTGATGCAGCATCACACCAACTGATACCATTTTCAGATTTGTATAATAAAAATATATTACATTCATTCTTTTCACAGCAATAGATTCCACTTCATTTAAGACAATCTTTATCTTTCCCAAATGTTTTATTCTAATCCTAATATTTTGGGACCCAACCTTTTCAAGGTAAGCCAGACATCCATACAGTCATGTCACAAACTATGATATCATGCTGTAGTCTAGTCATATTAAGAAGTAAGCTACAAAAATAAAATCACTTGTCTTTGTCTAGTCTTCCGCAGAATTAAGGCTATTTTCAGTTCCTCTTCTTATCTCTCATAAGTGAGACGCCAGACTACCTGAATATTTAATGAGTAGTAAACCAGAAATCCGTAAAAGTAGCAAATATAACACACATTTTGATGGCAACATAGATACTTATCTGAGAGAAGTTTGGACAATTTAATTTCACTAGATTAATAAACAGAAATTAAACCTAAGCATATCTGCAGCCATTCCTTATGTAAAAATATCAAAATCAAACAAAGCTTACACCAAAAGAAGTATCAATGGACCCATAAGAGACGAGGATAAAAATTGATGCAGGCATGTAGCAAATGCTTTTTTAATCTACTCCAACCAAGAAAACATTCCTGCTCTTCCCCTTCAAAACCTAACAACCTCGTGGCACACTGGTGCAATAATTCAGAAGACAATGTGAACACTGAAAATTGTTGTGCCATAGCTCTGCTTAAAAAAAGCATTTGTTAAACATACAGAGCAAGCTTCTACAGCTGATAAGTAATGAATAATATTTTTTCTCCAGATTGTATGTTTTTCCTCTTTCTATTTGAGCTTATGGTACATGAGACAAGAATGTTAGGTTTTTCAGTTTTACCTCCTCACCTAAATTTTGATTAAGTGTAACTATCAATATACCAAGAGTTACCAACTGGTGAATATCGTACTGAAATTCCATAGTTGCCTACAGTAAGGTCTGCCCATGACTTCAAGGACTGTGTCTCTTCAAACAGTACCTCAGTAATAAAAACCACATTGACATGCCTCCAGCTTAGAATTCATTTTCCACTAAGCCCTTCATAAAATTAATGTTTTGTCCACAGGTGTCTTTCCTATAACTGTTACAAATGTATTAAATGCTAACAGAAAGTTCTTGTCTTTTTCACTGAAGCATGGCCAGTGCACAGACTGTTCCCTCTGCAAAAAGGCATTGCTCCTTTCAGGTCTTGCACGACGCTGCTGTTAAATCTAGCCCATCACAGGAGAAATGCTCTCTCGATTCTGATTTTCAAACCCAGAAAATAAGCATTTGGTCACTTAATAATGCCTATTAATCAGACATTATCATACTTGCCTTGAGTGTGTGAGATGCAGAAAATTAGATCAGTCATGCACAGACCTTTTCTTTCACCTCCTCTCCTCTATACCACCCACCTCCCAAACAGCTCTGCCTTTTTTTCTTCAGCAGTTCAGGCTTGGAAGAATAAATTCCATTGTAACAATGATTCAGAGACAAACTGAAAGCCAAGTGAAATATTGTTCTCCCAAATCTGACAGGAAAACTTATAGGATGGAAACACCCAGAAGATAGAACTCACTTCTCTTATAATACGCTCCAGAAAGCATTACTTATCACTGTCCCCTCATTCCCAAAATATATACAGCAACTAATGGGTTGCTGTAGTACTGAAAATTTCCAGTTTTCCAGATGATGAGCTGTGACTCAGTACTCCTACTGATCCATCTCAATGCACCATCCATTTATTTTATGTGCTGGTAAATCATCTCTCGCTTTCCTTCCACCAGAACTTATTAAGCACCGTCCTGTGTCTGCAGGACTAATCTGCCCCACCATGTCCTGCCCTGTCCATATGAGACCAGATCAGCTCTTCTGCTCCAGTGTTTTTCTGGTCTAGCTCCTTGTTTCAGTTGCTACCCAGGTGTGCTTACAGCTCTGAGAACATGCAGGTCATCACCTTAAATCCTGCTTTCTCCACTCTTCAGCCTGGACTACACCCTTGTTTGTTGTCCAGGGAAGTCTGAATGGTGGGCACAGAGATCTTTCACTTTGTGTCAAGGTAGTTTGCAGAAACTGCTTCTGAGGAAATCATGGGGGTTTTTTTTCTACATGCAAAATCCCTTCTAAGAGTCAGGGAGGTGACGGAGCAAATTTTGATCCCTTTATAATCAAAAGAATGACTTCAGTCTACTCTACAGAAACCAGAATTTGGCATAATAAAGCCAACAGCTGGTTGAGGAAGAATAACAGTGTGGGCTCTTTGATGTTCACAGATGAACACAAACAATCAAAGACAAAGTTAGGATAGCTCATGATGTTTCTGAGTAGTAGGAAGGAGTTAAAACCGTTTCATGAGCGCATATATCAAGAAACAATTTTCTTATAGGGAAACCATTTATTGCCCATAATAGCTGCAAAAAAATGCCCTATAAAACATTTAACATGCAAGAATATTATGCTAATGAGAAATCTGTGTTAAACAGCCCTTATGAACTATGCAAAATGGAGTGCAAGCAGCTGGAAAGTTATCCTAATTTCAGGGAGTCCTCTTGCCTCAATTTGCTATGTATACTGAACATCAACACAGTGCAGTGAGGGTATTTTTATATCTTCAACCTCTGTCAAAACTCTGCAACATTCCCCAGTGGACATCAGAGACAAAAGAAAAATGGGCAGAGCTATGGAGTAAAAATGCAGTTCTAGTTAAAACTATTAGTTTTAACATCTGCTTGGAGACACTCACTAGCCAGTGAGCACTGAAATTCACACCAGAGAACTTCAGAATTGCAGAGGGGATTAAGTGCCCTGACATGGGATTCAGAAGAGCAAAGGAAATGAGCTGGCAGTGGGAAGGAACTGCTCGTGGTGGTAGTGGGAGAAGTGTGGCCAGACCTCTGCAAGGGTAAGGAAGTGTTATAATCCTGCATGCTTCATCTAAGCAAATGGAACTACAAAGGCTCTGTCTCTAGCCAAGCCAGAAAACCCAGGAGGCAGCTGATCAGCTCCCCTAGAACAAGTTCTCCCTCGAAGAACTGCTTTAGCTGAAGTCGTTGGGAATGAGTAACAGTTGCCTATAACAACAACCAATTTCCTCACGTTACATCTCTCCTCCCAGGTTAAATTCTCATCCTTCTATTAATAGGACCACCAAGAGCCTTTTTCTCCTTCTTTGGAAAGGAATATCTGAGAGTTATGTTCAGTCATAAAATGTTAAAAAAACCTGGACAACAATTTAAGAAAACAGGCAGTTCAATATGATGGTGTTACAATCATTCCAGACTCGTTTTTTCAGAGTTACAAAATCTTCAGTCATCAGGACAAGAAAACGAGATATTTCTTCACATCAGTTTCGTCATTACCAACTATTTCTGGTCTCTACTCAATGAATATGATCATGCCAGCAACCATCTAGCACGAGCAAAGTAAGGCTTGAGTGTCAATTCCATGGAAACACAATCATTTAGTAAAACTCTCCTACTTCATCTACTGTGCTTTCAAGTATTTCCCTTGCCATCTGTGTAACAGGTTCATGATCAGTGCTGCTTGTAAACTGAACACATGTAGTAGAATCAGCCTTATTTCTTAGAATGGTCTTCACCACAGGTCTGCTCAACCCCTTACCATGTTCTTTTCCAAGTGCATTTCAGTAGACCTCAAGTCACTTTTTTTTCCCCTCCAGAAAAATACATGGGTTTGCCAAAACCCTCTTCAAGGAGAAGCCAAGAAGCAATACAGTTTACATTTAGATTCCAATACAGGTTTAAAAAACCCTGTATTTTTCATCTAAAATAGAAGAGCTGAGTTCCAACAGACTGGGAAATCATTACAATTTTTTATCTACTTTTAAATGGATTGTAGCTAATATGGGTCTACAAATTAGATGCCCATGACCACATAACTCCCTGGGAAATATATCCTTTTTTGTCCACATCAACCATTGAAGCCATTTATTAACCTGTTTTCTAATGCAACCATTTCCCTGGACCAAACCCATTTAGAGACACCACTGGTTATTAAAAGCATTTGCAATAAAACTGACATGCATTTCTAAAAACTGCTGTGTAAATCAATATAATTTCTTAATTGGTTAACCAAATAGCTGCCACGCTAACGAGTCACCGTGATTCTCTGCAAACATCTCTTTCTGCCTGGTTACACTTCTTCAATCACTCCACAGCTCTGCAGGAGGAAAAGTTCCAGGGCCCCTCTTTCTGCTCCCTGCAGCCATTTCGGCTTGTAACATTGCAACACGTGGACTGCATTCATCTTCCAGGACTTTGGATCTCTTTAGAACATTTTCTTAAAATTTGTTTCTAAGGGCTCTGTCTCTAACTACCCATGCAATATACACATTTATAAAGTGAGGGGTTTATAACAGCAGTGAATAGGATAATCAGATGACTGACTGCCTAAAGAATTGTAGAACTTCTTGGAGAGAGAGCACTAGAGAAACCACAAATTTTATATATGCAAGTGCCAAGCTTAATTATGGGTCAGTTTGATGTAAATAAACTCCCAGATCCTTCCATGATAATGCTCTGAACTGACAGGTTGTGAAATTGAGTTGACTCCAGGGCAGTGTTATCACTTGTTGTGTGAGTACTAAACACTTATTGAAGAGACACCTTCCAAGATATGAGTACCTGATGCTCCTAAATGATAAGAATAAATATAAAACATTGAGCCAGACAATCTAATAGAACTCTTACAGCTGGGGTGGCATTTCAAGTGATAAAATATGGCCTCCTCACCAGCAGTTGTTTCAGTTACTGGAAACAGTTTTGTCAAATATATGGT
This sequence comes from Oriolus oriolus, assembly GCA_013400235.1. Classification (NCBI taxonomy): domain Eukaryota; kingdom Metazoa; phylum Chordata; class Aves; order Passeriformes; family Corvidae; genus Oriolus; species Oriolus oriolus. The sequence goes on along the minus strand of VXBT01008393.1, from coordinate 181,156 downwards.
GTTTTGCCAAAAAGAAAAGGTACGGCTTTCTATAGTTTCCTACTGGATAATTTGCCATTGTTTGAGGCAACACAGTATTTATCTGAATTGTCTTTTCCCCTCTGTCAATGCAACCTCATTTACTGGGTTTTAAGTTTTAATGTAGCCCATTCAAGAAGGAGGCATCAGCCACGAAGTTCGGATTGTGACTTGGGTCACAGTTTTCCCAGAGTCTACTGAATGAACTACTTTTTGGTTTAGGATCCTATTTAGACTTTCTTTATCCTACCACAGTCAGGACAGGGCACAGAGGGAGGTGATATCTCCTATTTTGCTTCTGATCCGGTCGAGCCAGGACTTCATTCCATTTCCCTGCTTACTTTGAGAGCTGCATCCATGAAGAAAATCGACAGAGCTATGGAAAATGGTGTAGCAATGCTACCTAAGCAGAAGCTGGACTTCAGGTTTAAGAGGAGTGGCCCTTTCCCAATCATGGATTTTTTCTTTACTTCTCCATGCTGAAGGAGTGTATCTCAAATCTGTAAATCCAGAGGTTATTCCTCATGTGTAGTAAGTAATTTCATCGCTAGGTCTAATACAGGATTGGAGTTACTTTCCTACCTACATTTAATCATGGGCTCACATGCCCCCACTACTTCACAGGTGCACAAAAATATCAGGATGAATAAAATTCCCTACACGTGGATGAGAATCTTTTTTCAACACTTCCACGTGCTGAGTTTTCATTTGTTGTTAGCAATGACTGATTTTTAAGCAGGCTACAGTATGAGATGGAACATTTTATTGCCAGTTATAAGAAGAATTATTGAATCCTGAAAGCAGGTTGACCAAGTTAGAGGGCACTGACTACAACCTCTTCATCAAATAAGAAAATTAATCCGCACATAAAAAAAAACAAAACCAAACCAAGCCAAACCAACCAAACAAAAAAAGCCCCACAGCAAAAAAACCCCAAACAAACAAACTCAAAAAAAGTCCCTACAAAAAAAAAAACAAAAAAACACAACTGAGAAAACCCCAAAAAGAAAAAAAAGTACAGACAGGAAGAGCAAGAACTTGCAATTGCTCTTGCAAATTGCAAGTCTTAAAATCTTCAGGCTCTGTCCCTCTCCTGAGATTAATTTTCATAAAGGTTTCATCAATACCATCAAGGGCAAAAAATGAAAGCCAGACAAAGAATGCCATCACCATTTCTGTTCCTCAGAGGTGCTGTGGATCATCTATTTGTTGTTCCAAGCAGGGTAGGAGAAGTGAAGATTGTGGATACCATAGGAATGTCTGGAGGTCTCTTCTGTTCCCTTGACACAAAAGGAAGCCATTCCCCAAGGATCCTGAGATATTACTGCAGTGAACTTCATTAATAACAACTAATAATGCACAAGGGTGACCTGGTAAGGTATATGTACATAGGGGCATAATGGCATCAGAATAAAGGATCACAACTGCCCTTTGTGGTTTTATACTCCATGAGATATCTTAGGATCCGATTTCATGAGTCTGTCGCCATGCAGGCCCTTTAGAAAATGTTGGAAATTGGGCATTTCCTCACAAGGATTTCCTGAGAGAATCTTTTCTGTGGTCAAAACTCTCTGTTTTCCCAGAGTGAAGGAGTGGTTGGGGTTGGAAGGGACATCTGGAGCCACATTGCTGCCGGTAGCCCCAGCCTATGGATTATTTTTAAAAATTTCTTGGACGTGAGGGGAAATGTTTATATTTACACTTAAGAGATAAGAAGATTATGAAAAGCACTAACAACTTCAGCACAGGGAATTTTCAGGGAAATTAATGACTAGCCAAGGTTAATGGCCCTCAGCTTCACGTTGGCCCATCAACTCTCCCAGTCAGTCATTAATTCCCAGGAAATGCCTTGTGCCTTGATTGTTATGGCTTTAATACATTAAATTCAAGTTAAAGGCTTGACTTAATGTTTAGCCACTATAAAGTAAAATACAAGGAACTGTTCCCACTGGACATACTCACTGTCAAATATATTTTTGTTTACCTTTTTCTCTTTGGGCATTTAAATAGAGGAATTGAATACTCATTTACCAATTTGCTTTGATTTTACTACTCATACTACTCAAGAAATCCTGCAATCTTCTTTGTCATTTATTTAATATTTAATTGAAGAGAGCTTATCTGAGTTCAAATTTTATTGAACGTGCCAAATATAAATCATTAAATTTAATGATAAGACGAAGAAATTAAAATTTGATCAGAAGTAGTTTTGTAGTTTTGTTGTAGCTGACTAGTGCCATGCTAGTGAAAAAAACCTTGCAAAAAGAAAAAAGACACTATGGCTATTTAAAATCGCCTGCAGAAAGTGAAAAATCAATTGCTATTCTGGCCCCAAACCAATTGAAAGGTGGAAATCTGCTGGTGCCAGTTGTCCTTGTGAAACTTCTGCCATCATGACCTCCACCACAGGGAAAAATGCTGTGAACAGGATGATGCCAGTTGTCCTTGTGAAATTTCTGCCACCATGACCTTCCCCACAGGGAAAAATGCTGTGGACAGGAATTTTTTCTGCCATGTTCTGATGAACCTGAGTTGGATTTAAATTTTTTTAAAAAGCCAAACCAAAAAAATCCCACCACGTGGGTTTAGTGTGAATTCTGGTCTGAAGGCATGGCTCCCAGCAATGGTGAAAATGTCCTGGGTTTTTTTCTTGAGCCATTTTATATGTTACTCCTCACATGTGCTTGGCCACATATTAAAACACGGCCAGTTCATTTTCCTTCAACACACGAAGAAAAAACTTCTTTCTTCAACATCACACTCAAACTGTCGGTGTTTCTATTTCATTCACTGGCTGAATAATGTACTCTTGCCACTGTGGAAAATAGTTGCACACGGGCTGAAAAGCCTGTTCCTGAAACTTGCTTTAACATTTCACAGCCAAACCTTGTTTCTGGTGCCGCTCCATTAAAGCCAACAGAGTTATGATGGGGATAAAGCTGACATTGTAATGTGCCTGTGTGCTAAGGTGAGGTTTGATTTGATGTGCACATAAAAGCACATCAGAATCACTACTAGATTCCTGCATTAAGTTTTCAGGAGTCTGGGAAATGTCATGTAGTCACTGTCATGCATTGCTGAAGACAGTATACACTTAAAAGTCCTTGGGATGTGAGATGATGCTAAGTCAGGCCAAAATACGAGACAAAAGCTGCTTATAAAGGGATTCAGGCAACTTAGTCTGTATTTTGACTGATACTCACTGGATGAGTGACACTGTATAAGTCACCTTATCTCTGCATCAGTTTTGCCAGACTTAAAAATGAGAAAAATGTTCATAAAGTAAAGAGAGAAAGAAAAAAAAATGTTATTGTCACTTTTAATTTGATACTCCACACTAGCAGGCCTGCCAACGCAGTGCTTGTAGTGTAATTCTGAGCTGAAATCAATTCCCGCTTCCCTGGGATCAGGGGCTGGGGTTATGTGGGAGTTGGAAGCACAGAGTGGAGCCGCCCACACTGTTCATCCATGGTCAGCTCTGAGCAGGAGTGAGGAGGCCAGCTAGAACCCCAGGGGCTCATGCTGGGCATCTCTTCACCCCCCGATCTGGATTATTGACCTGACATAATACAGAGCTGGCTGCAATGATAATGTGGTTGAATCTCCCAAAAGGCCCCGTCCAGCAGAGGTAAAATGCACACAAATGTAGGCAGTCTGTTCTCATCCCACCTCTGCAGAAGGGGAACTACAAAAGAAAAGCTACAGAGAAAGACAAGGAAGAGTGTCAGACATCCTGAAGGAAGAGGGTTTGCAGCCCCTCTGAGACCCCTGCACAGCTCTGCTTGCAGGCTCGATGAGATTTCGATGCATCCATCCACCCTCTGGCTCCTGTGTGGATGACACCTCCATCGCTGGGAAGAGCGTTTAGGCTGGATCTGAGTCAGGGAATGACTTCAGAGAGGATGCACAAATGTGAGGTACCCTACAAAAATTTGCTTTCGAGGTTGAACTGTCTCCCCATACAGGACAGAACTGCTCCAAATTTTCCATTCTTGAAACCAGAGTTTCTTGCCTTCTCCTGATGAAACCTTTGAGGTGTATTGGGTAATCTGTCTGGGCATTTGCACTGCTGGTGTCAGCTTTACAAAACTGCCAGCTCTGCTGTGAATGTGCCACCTTCCCCTTTCTCAGCTGGCTGCTCTCCCCACCTTCAGTATCATCCTTGTCACCGGTGTTTTGCTCCACCAGGGGACATGGTCGTGGAAATGCCAGCGTGGAACAGGGGAGGGGCAGTGGCTTAGGGCCAAAGAGACAAAAGTTCCTGGCTGTGTGTCTGTCACACGCCTGCTCCCCTTGGCAGATGCAGCAGGTCCCGTACCGGAGCCAGCTGCCTCCCAGGGCTCTGAAGCAGGACAGGCCTCTGGTGTGGTACATGGGCAACAAGATATGGAAGCAGAGAAAGTTTGGGAACAGAGAGTGCGGGAGAGGAACGGTGAGAAAGCTTCCAGAGAGAGTGGGGCAGAAGTTGACGACAGGAGGACGTGGGTCTCACCTGAAGAAATGCAGTGAATGCAAGCAGTCATCACAGCTCTCAGCACCCAAAATTATTGAAACTGGCTTGCAGTGGGAAAAAGTGGGGATGTAATGGGAGCTAAACCATCATTTCCAGCCTGTTTGGGGATGGAAGCAACCTTCCAGACACTGTGTGAACAGGGGACCAGCGCAGGGAATTACGCCCAGCTCTTCAGAGAGCCTGAAGCCAGGGCTCTCTCTGTGTGGTTGTAAACTGATTCCATCCCTCTCAGTGGGGTGTTCAGGCTAAGGGCTAATGATGGTAATTGAAATGTCGACCTTAACAATTTAATTGCACAGCAAACAAATATCATTCAGCTCTACAGCATTTTTACATTTACATTCCTTTACAAAAAGGAATTGTTTCAGCTACTGTGGTAGATAGATGTAGTGTCAACCAACTGTTACAGATCTTCACCTCAAAACTGTGTCTGAATCAAGGTATTGCTTAGTTTGTATTAAAAAAAAATCCTCAATTTTCCTGTAGATACCACTAATATAAACATTTCATAGCTGCTAAAATTGCTTGCTCTCCCCTCAGCCAGCTGCAGAAGTATCTACATTTAATATGTTTTCAACAATTGATCATTATTTATTAAAATATTATATAAGAAATTTTAATAATTTATCCTATAATAATTTACTTTATAATAATTTCCACAATATATTGAAATTTTCCTCAGTACAAATAATGGTGTCAAAACAGAAACCAAAACACAGAGGGATTCTGAGGTAAGTTGCATTGAATCTAATAAAAGCTAATAACAATAATAAACAAACAGCACAGCTACTCTCTGAAGGCACTGGATTGCATAAAGAACAATGAAAAAAAAGCCATATATGAGTGCCTCTCTCTTAATTTTTTGGGTTCTCTTAATATCAGCCATGGCCAGTGTGTTGCCAGGTTTTTCAAACAATACTACTGTGCCTAATTAAAGTGTAGTCCTGGCTGGTCCAAAATTATTTCTCAGATTATTTCTGAGAAAAATATTTCTGAGATTATTTCTCAGGAGCCACAGGGCACCATGGCCACCCAATCTCTGCCCATGGCAGGGAGGCTGGAACTGGAGAGTCTTTCAGGTCCCTTCCAACCCACATCATTCTGTGATATTTTTTCCTGCTTTGGGGGAGCAAACCCAGTGCCAGAGGGGTGAAACAATTCCAGGGCTAGTGGTGCACCACCAGTTTTGAAGTCAGGTCACTGTGGTGCTTCCAAGGGTCTCATCTTGAGCATCTCACCTGGGACTACAACCCCATATCCCACTTATCCCAGCAGCCCTGATGGGAGCTGATGGGCTGCAGGTGGGACTGGCTTCTCTTCTTTCTTCCTTGTAGCTCAAGAAGGATATCACTGACACATGAGTCCTTTTTGCAAACATTTTATTAATAAAATTTAAAAACAATTACCACAACCCACTCATCCCTCACCCCTTCAGCAACACACCATCCGACACCTTTCACACACTCCCTCTCTTTTCATCCAGTCTAAGTTTTTCCAAAAGATCAAAAGCTGGTAACACTGCTGGCCAAGTCATATTTTCCTCTTGTCAGCTAGTACTATTTTCTTAGCAGACACATAGGATTAGAGCTGCTCTTCTTTTTTTGCCTTTTTTTTTTTTGCTTTTTTTTTTTGTTTCAAATGAAACTTTGCTAAACACAGCCTGAAATTGCAAATACCTTGCTGGGAAACTACAGTAAGTGCTTCAAAAGACCATTCTGGCAATAAAATTATTTTTAGCCAATTACATCCTCTGTCTCTGTCGCTCTTATCATTGCACTGCTCTTTAAGCAAGCTGCCTGTTAACATTTGAGAAGTAGCTCACAGAGGCCTTGATGTGGTTTAATGTGCTCCTTGCCTTCTAAGGACTCTGCGTGCAGGTTTGTTTCACACATCTTTCCTTAGGCTGGGTCATGCAACACCAGGGTACTGCACAGCTCACCCAATAGCCTAATGCACATTTTTATGTAGTTTTGAATTATGTTTTTTAGCCTGTGTCCTGCAGTCCATTACTGTCTGCCCACCTTTCTTTAATATTAGTTATCAACCAACATCTAGGCAAGGGCTTTCTGAGGATGCCAATGCAGCACGGTTGAAATCTACCTTGACAGATCATCCTGAACAGAGTTTCTCTTCTAGGATCCATTAAATGAAGGAAAAAGAATTACAACATGTGCTCTTTGTAGGTGTCCAATAGTCTCCTTGTTTATTTGGCCTCCTGAGCTGCTCCTCTGTACCACAGCACTGCCTGAAGCTTCCTCATGCTGTGCTGCACTCTGGCAAAATCCAGGTCTGACAGTGAAGCTCAGCCCACAGAGGCTGTGCCTGGGGAGTCCACCTCCCTGGTGAAATTCTGTTCCATCCACAACCTCTTTTCATGTGTTCATATTTACACAAAGGCAGCCTTCATGCTCCTGACTCCGTTTAATCTTCCAGATTTCCCCTCCAAACAGCTCAGCTCCTTTTTATTCAAATCCTCCCCAGAGTCACTTCCATTGTGCATTGTGGATGCAGTCCCTTGGCGTAATGAACTCTCTCACAGCTGTAGCAACTATTGTTGAATTGTCAGTTCTATTTAAAATGTCAGGATTAACTGTTACCCAGCTGGTCATCTGAGCAGGAAGAGCGTGGACTCATTTGCTGTTGCCTGGTACATGGGAGACGTGAGAGATTTCTGCAGGGCAGCACCGCTGCTTGGTAGGTTGAGAGTGAAAAACTCTGGTCTCTCTCTTCCCTGATTAAATGCCACCTCTGCCCTACAAATATCTAAAAGGGAAAATACAAAATTGAGTCTAATTATGATTTTCCATTAATAAGTCGAGCCCGTGTTTTGTACAGAAAAAGAAAAGTTAGTGCTTCGGTGCTAGAAATAATTTGTTAATCAAAAAAAAGTGGCTGAGGCTTTTGAGCCTGAGGATCTGTGCCTTTTCAAAACAAATATTGCAGTTTCACAATACTTGCAACACAGCCTGATCAAGGCTAGCACGCAGCTTCACGTATGGATCATTGGTGCTGGAACTGCTCTCCATGGAATTTTTGATCCACTTCTACCCAAAGTCCATAAAATGCGTAGAGAATCAGAATTTTTAAACCAGACACTTCTGAAACACAGATTTCTGGTTTGGATCCATACTCAGCCTGGAAAGAACATACTTGGTTGAAATGGATTGACTAATTTGACATTAAGATATTACAGACTCTCTGTATCAATAAGTTCTACAAATCCTATAGTTTCATTCGCTGTCAGTTTTACTTTAGCATTTCCTCTCCTAGACAGGAGATCATGGCTTTGAGACATTTGTCTCAATTAGTTTGCTTGCCAGTTTAAACACTTGTCCCAATTTAAGATAATTACGTATCATTTAAAAATAAATTCACATAAAAAAGTCTCATTAGAATTGTTTGCAATCAATTTAAATAATTAGCCAAAGTTGTTATAACATGTTAGACTGATAGTATCTGCAGATGAGATCAATTTATCATTTGTTGATCATGGTTCAAAACATAGGTAAAATCCCAAGAAACTGCAATCCAACATTGCGAGCATAAAATTGTATTTTTACAAATTGAACTGGAGGGGAGTGCTGGGAATTGACTGCCTGAATCCATTCCTGGGAAAAATTTCAGCCAGAAATCATAGTTGGGAACTCAGATGTTGCTTGCTTTCACTTATTTTAAGTAACACAAGAATATAGAACAGAGATTAGCCTGATATGAATGTGGGAGAGTCCTAAAGTCAAGAAGCCTCCTGTAATTCCAGTGAAAACATGATTTGTGATCCTCTGGGAAGAGCAGCACCAGCTTACATTCAGCAAACTGTCCAGTGAGGAGTGCTGGGCTCAGACACCTTTGTACATTACTATAGACAATTTTTGTATTTTGTAGGGCCAGGACAGCTTTTGCTGATACATTGTATCTGTGCAGGAATATAAATATTAGACTAAAAATAAAACCAAAGACTACAATGGAAGTTTGCACTGTCCATTTTTATTACTTAAATGGAAATACAATTTCTTTATGCATCCCTAAATAAATTTCTGTTCTAGCTGGCCTGAGGAAGTGACACAGATTGCTAAAATATCTATATTCATATACATATATATATATTAAAATAAATAAATAAATAAATAAATATAGTAGGAATTCCATTTAGTCTTCCCCTATTTGTAAGACCTCACAGGCTAAATAGGAATTGTAATTTTTAAGTGAATGCTCCTTTTGGTGTCCTTCCAGTGTCGAGTTCTGCTGGCTAGGAAGGAACACTCCTCACGGTGATGTCGGGGTGCAGCAAATTCCATCATTTTTGTGCGATATTGGAAGGGCACAGCGTGTCTTGCATTTTAGGGTACCAAAGTGCCCTCTAAAAGACCTTTTCCAGATGTTTGTTTCTTTTAAAACTTTGTTTTCAAAATGTGGCTTTCCAAGTTTGCTCTTGGATGTCTTTTGGGGTTTTTTAAAGGAGAGTAAAAGTTGTCAGATACATACTGTCGATATCAGGTGTGGGAAAGTCCTGGTAAACCTTACCAGCAAGGGACATTTAAATTATAACTGATCCTAATTCCCTACCTCTCTGGAACACCAGGAAAACAGTGAAGTTGCCACTGAATGTTCTTCTATTACTTCCTTTCCTGGTTCATCCCGTGACCATCCAGACCAAGAGTGAGTCTCCTGATACCCAAAAGTATAAAATTCCCGCAGTTTTGTACCTGGGTATTAATTTTGGTTCCCAACTTCTCTTCTAGACAAAGAGGATTAAATTCTGATTCCATTGCATCCAGCTGCAAAACACCTGCCAATGTCAACAGGGCCAGAATTTCACCCAGAAATTTCCCTCCACGCTGCCTGTGAGGCTCCTGGTGGTGGTGGCACATCCCCAGCTGGAGCTCCGACTGCTGCACTTCCAGAGCTCTGCAGGATCCCAGTGGGATCACACCCAGAGGACGAAGGGCAGGGCATGCCCTGAAGTGATTTTAGTTTTCTAACCAGTCAATGGTTAGTTTCTACAGCAATACCTATTGCAGCTTCTCTCTTCTTTCCTTCTCTTTAACAAGGCAGACTTAAGCATGGCTTTTATCTATTTTTATTATCATCATTATAATTATTATTATGTATATTCTAAAATATACTTTTCCAAGTACAAAAATAAAGTACAAACACTTGCATATCTGCTATGTCACATGTTTATGTCTTTTACTGCTCTTTAAGGAAAAAAAGGAGATGGACTTTTGTGATTTAGTTTTTTACTATAAGAAAGTGAAATTAAAACAAAACTGTATTTAATACTGCAATATTGTTGTTTGTGTACATATATGTATATTTATATCTATGCATATATATGTAAAAATACACATATGTGATTTGAGATTCCCTGGCCAAGCATTAAATTTCAGATTAACTTTCTGGAGATAAAGCTATTTTTTTGGACCTTTTTTTAGCTGAGGAGGATACAGCCTTCACATTGAACTGAGGAATGTAGCAGCAGTGTCAAGTCTGTGTCATGCCTCCATCATGGGACTTGGAGCGTCGTTCAGCCCACAAGAATAGTTCACTATATGCTCTACACTAAAAAAAAAAAAAAATCTAAATGTGACTGTCCTGAATCAGTGGATTTAAAAACCTTTGTGTGTCAAAAATTCACTTCTTTTGATGTCAGTCCAGCCAAGTATAGTCTCATGGTTGTATGCCTCTCACAGTCAACTTCCTCTTTGATAGAGTCATGAAACCCTGCTGAAAATGAGACATTCTGTGGTTTAAGAATGCATTCAGAATTTAGGCTGAACATTGTCAGAGCCATGATTCAAATAAAGGATTTTTGAATTCTGAGAAAGCATCAGTTCCCGTGTACCTCCATTCATACCTTGCCCAGGGACAGCAAAGTCCTTTTCAGGAGCATCACTGCAGTCCAGAGAGAGATGGGCACCTGCACGGGGCAGTGCCTGGGGTAGAGATGGACTTGTCATGCCCTGAATTGTGATCCCCTTTTAGCTCTTCCTCCTTCCACCAAGACAGAGTGAAATGTATTTACAAATACCAGAATTAGCTGTACCATGTGATTAGTTGAGCTCTTTTTTAAAAACATGTGGGCCGGCCCTCTCTCCACCACAAGCCTTATAAATAACTTGCTTCCTGGCTGTTGTGTTGACAAACTGAGCTCCTTCCACCACCTCCACCACCCCCACTTTCTCCCTTCACCAACACATGCTGCTTCTCAGGACTTCAAAGTTTATTTATCAAGCATTTTTTGTGGGGTGGGAGGTGAGCAGGAGGGAGGAAAGAGAAATCAGATTGTTCACTACAATCAAAACCATCAATTAAAACCAAATCCTTTCCTGTTGCATGTTGGTACACACAGGAGCTAAGCCCCAACCTGTTTTGAAAGTAACACAAAGGTTCGCATGGAGCTGCTCAGGAAATCTTGAGCTTCAGGAACCCTGCAGGACTTTTTAGGTGACACTGAAGTGGACTGAAATCCACCCAGGTGCTGCACAGAGCCAGACGCTTCCAGCCCATGCCCTGGTCAGCTGGCTCAGCAACACTCAAACTCCCATTCCCAGGCTTTATGCTCTTACTTAAAGGCCAGCTAATGACTGGCCTTGTAAAAATCCCTCGTCAGTGCCAATGATTCCATCTGCAGGATATTGAAAAGTAAAATATCCTCCAATTCAAATGCAAAAGCCCTACTTTATACTGCATGCAAAACATAAAATACCTTCCAGTAAGTGCTTTGCATCCAGTGCTTTATGCACGAGGCTGAAGGGTTTTCTGTCAGAGTCATTAGGATCCAGGAATAAGTAGCAAGAAGTTTCAAGTGACCCACCACAAGCGTGTCAAATGCACAAACTTAGAGGTAAAGGAGTTATCTCTGCCTCGTGTTCAGGAGTCTCCCAAATGCTGACTTGTTTTTTACCTATACGAAGCATCTGATGACACCGGCGCGTGTGGGTGGAAAATGCTGTACAAAGGTTAAACAAGTTCTTTCCTCCTTGCTCATGAAAGTAGGCTCATATTGCATTTCCAGTAACTAAGTGCATTACTATAACAGGTTGGGGATTTACTTTCTGCGTGCGTCTGTACCTCTGGTGACTAACTGACCGTGTGCTTTCCCTGTTCCTCGTGACGTTGCTTAAATTATTGCTTAATCTGAATGCTCTTTTGGCCAGAGTTTAGAAAGATAGTGCAGCCAACATTTCCCACTATCAGTGAGCAGCGTTTCTAGCACAGCACCACAGAACCTGCTTGCAAGCTACAGAGATGGACTTTTTGGAAATTAAAGGGTAAAGATTGTATCCCGTGAAACAGCTTGCTTCTGCAGCCAAGTACTCAAACGGAAAGATGTCTCTGAGTTCATCACAGGAGCATGCATCTGCATGTGAGCATGGGAAAAATCCCACTGGTGGTAGCTTAATATTAAGCAAAGGATTATGAGTTTTGCTAGATGGAAGCCTAAAAGAACCCAGAATCAGTGGAGTTACCTCAGTGGATATTATGCATTAGAATTATCCAAAAGCCTCTGATAAAGGGGTTTTTTTTTCCCAGAAAGACTGTTCAACACATGGGAGCCCAGGATGCTGGAGAAGCTCTCCTCATGGCTGAAATATGAAGGCCATGCACAAGTTGCACTCAGAGGTGCAGCTGGAGGCTGAGGAGCTTTACGTGAGTCATTTTTTGCTGGTGTACCTCCCGTGCTGCAGGAGGGTAGGTGTATCAGCACAGAGATCACCACAGCTACCTCAGGGAGAGCTCTCAGCCTCCCACACTGCTGCCAGCTCCACCTGGGCCAGCCAGTTCAGAGGCAGCTCAGAAGTGTCTGCACGAGCCCCTGTGCCAGCTCTGCGCTGACAACTGGAGCACAGCGCAGAGGTGTGAGATGCAGGGAGAGAACAAAGAACCCAGATGGCCTGGCAGAGACTGAGCTGGGGTGTCTTGTGTCTGCTAGCAGAGCTACTGATGGGAATGAACCCGAGAAAGGGATGTGTGCTTGTGTGAGAGCATCTGCAGAACACGCACACACAGAGAATCAGAGTTGTTTGAGTTGGAAAAGGCGTTGGAGATCATGGGGTTGAACTGTTAACCCAGCACTGCCAGATCCACCACTAAACCATGTCCCTCAATGCCACATCTACACTTTAATGTATAATAATTAATGCAGAGAAGACAAATTATTGGTCTTTTAAATACCTCCAGGGTTGCTAATTCCACCACTGCCCTGGGCAGCCTGTTTCAATGCTTGACAGCTGTTTCTGTGAAGAGGTTTTTCCTAATATCCAGTCTAAACCTCCCCTTGAGAGAGACTTTCTTCTCTTGTCCTATAATTTTCTACCTGGGAGAAGAGACGGATGCCCACCTGGTCAAAACCTCCTGTCAGGGAGTTTTAGAGAGTGATAAGATCCCTCTCTGAGCCTCATTTGCTCCAGGCTAAACACCGCCAGCTCCCTCAGCCACTGATTGTGACATTTGTGCTCCATCCCCTTCCCCAGCTCCATTGCCCTTCTCTGGGCACACCCCAGAGCCTCAACATCTTTCTTGTCATGAGGGGCCCAGAACTGAACACATTATTGGCTAAAATTGAAGAAAAACATAGTGACAACCCTACCAAGGCCAGGTTAATGGCAGCCCAGTACATGCTGGTAAGTGAGAAGCATTAACAATTAGTAAGAATTTGGAAAGTCACAGACACTTTATTGACTTATAAAATGCTGCACTCTGGAAAAGGGTTGGTTCACTCCTGGCGACAACTCTGCAGGAAAGCTTCTGTGGAGTGTGGAATCTGTGGGGAAAAAAAATGACAAATTGTGTATTATGAGGCGTAAGACACAGGGTGGAAAACATTATAAACAGTATAATGTGATAGGTAACTGAATAATTCACTGCCAACAGAGACACTGTGTTCAGTTTTGGTCAGTGTTTTTAGAGGAGATAATACAGCAACAGAGGGGATTCAGATAAAAAATAATTAAAATAAATAGAGGAGTGAAGAATTTTCTATGTGAAAAGATAAAAAGGATTAGGTCCATTTAATTTAAAGACAAAATAAGAAGGAATATATTAGAGGTTTCAATATGATGACTCTAATACAAATGAAATAGCCTGTGCTCCTATTCAATGTTTCTCTCATTCAAAAAAGTGGAAACATCACAGGATAAAAATCCATAAGGAGTGATAAAAGACTGCATATTTTCTCACAACACCAATACAAAATTATTCTCTGTAATTCTTTGTTCTAGCAGAATTAAAATGGACTGAATGCATATAAAGAAAACTAGAATATGCAAATTCATAAAGTTCAAGAAATATTTTTCATGAAGTTATAAACACCGTCTCTAGATTAAACAGATTCTGGTCTGATATCATATGCAAATTCCAGCATACCTTCAGGAGAGGGAAGAGAAAGCATGGGAGAGAGGGTGCCATGAAAATGGTTTTTCTATAACTGGTGGCATTATGACTTTGGATATCTCATGCCCTGTTGATACCAGGCCTAAGTTGTTAATGAAGGCAAGATTCACCCTTTTCCAGTGACAAAGCTTCTGGCCCTATCCTTGCATTGCCCCAAGCCGATGAACTTTAAACTCTGTGTGTTTGCGTAGGGAAAACCCACTGCCAGTGCAGACCCAAATCAGGCCTGCCCTGCGCCTCAGGCTGGGATAACACACAGGAGAAAATCCACTTCTGATGTGAAAAGGGAAAAAAAAATTAGCCTGACAAATTATTTAAAAGCAAATAATAATACTGAGAGCTATTTGTAACTGTTTGGAAAAAAATGAACAAGTCCCAGCAGAGACAGACTTCCAGGCAGAGAGTGGAGGAAACGTTGCAGAGCTAATTAATTTATTACATAAATCCATAGCTTAACAAGTGATTAGCACTCAATATAAATGCCACGAGCAAAGAAAGGAACATTAGAGCTTTCAGGAGCATCAACCAGCATCCTTTTGGGAGGGTAGGACCTGTGTAAGTGTAGAACCTTCAGGAACGAGTGGCTCACGACACACTGCATGTAGTGGCCAGATTTTTCCAAAACCAAAAGCTCTTCCTTTCCCATACCTTAAAAAGCCAACGAAACAAACCAAATCCCGAAAATCTCCAAGCCCACATGCCGTACAATGAGAGAGAGAGAGAAAAAAATTAAACCCCCTGGTCTTCGTAACCCAGTTCCTCCTACATGCATTTCCCACAAACTGTCAACATCCCACAGGAATCTACCCACGTTACACATCACAGCACAATGCTCCCGACAAAGGCATCTCAACCCATGATGTTTCAGGCAGCCTTTCAAACCGCCTTCAGTTGTAAGTAGGTTCACCAGCTCTGTAATTAGGTGTTAAGTTTGATCAATCTGGGAATTTTTTGCAGGGAGAGGCTTCTTTGGCGGTTCAGTGTGATTTATGCCTGCACGGTCTGGCTGGAAGGAACAAAGGTTTGTCACGTGAAGAAAACGAGACTTTCCATACTTCTAGTGAAGCAATTAAACATATGTTCAGGTTCATCACTATTTAAAACAGCCTTTAAACCAGCGTGGGGACCTCAGTGGTTCCGTCAGTTCCATGGAACTAAAACAGGCAGGTGACTGCTCCCCTAAAGAGGCTTTAATTTATAAACATCAATAATAATAATGTTAATAATCATCGTCATAACAACATCTGCTCTGTTTGGCTTTACGTGACAACACCAGGCTTCAGGAGGGGACTATGACAAATTAAAAGCACGGGTCCTTGCCATAAATAAAGCTGGGGGGACAACACTGATCCTTGCCAGTACAGTTTTCTTTGGTACATGGCAGAGTGTTGCAGGGTTAAAATGCCCATTTAAAATGCCTCTTTGGTGTGTGACTAACTCTCAGCAAGTGAATATTCCTACTGACCCTGCGAACTGAAGAGTGTGTCACATGTTTCATTTTAGTCTCCAAAATCAGGGGTTAGGACAAAAGAAGGTGGAAAATATCATTGTAGGAGACCAGGAGGTAAAAGACAGAATGTAAGAGAAAATTATAGGGCCATGTCAGCAGCCAGTTCTCCAGAGGGATGCACAGCATGATTTCAGTGTTTCACTAATCATTGCGTTGGTACCTGTTGAGAGAGGTGCTGCTAATGACTCTTCTCCTACTCCAAACTCTTTGCCCAGAATGGGAATAACAACAAATTTGGCAATCAATTCTCGAAGTTTCAGCACCTATCATGTCTAGCACGACTCACTAATCTAAACATCCATCTGCCTCTGTTTTCACCACACATACCTTAATTACCACAAAGCCTGATTTACATTGTTATCTCTCAGGTGTATTCGGTGCCTTCCTGCGGCCCCTTTCAACTTCCAGATGAACTTTGGCTACACCATCAGCCAGAAAACACATTGTGGCTCTGCGGTTTGCAATGCTCTGTTACAACTGATACTCTGATATTCCCTTTATTTTATTTAATTTACCTTCCTATAAATTTCAGTTTGCAATTATGAGGAGAGCACAGAGCCATGGGCATGCAGAGCTCAGTGGTGTTCAGGGACAGCTGCCACGCTGCAGGTGACTGTCCGACCACACTGTGAGAAAGAACAGCAGCTCTGCTTACCGTAGGAGAGTTGTCCAGATGAACTTTTGTTTTCATAAATCTAATCTTTATTCACACTATCTTGTCTTTCTGAGAAAAACTACAGCATTTTATTCCTGGGTAATTTTCTGGAGTAACTTTACTTTTGCAGTTGCATGTGGTACAACCAAAATATTTGCATTTGCTATATATGTTTATATACATACATTTATATCTATATAAATACAGATATATGCACAATAAAATATGTAGAGGCATCTTGATTGTGCTCATTTAGGGGAAATATTCAAAATTACAAAAGAGCAAATTCAATGGTTAAAAGACATATTTTAACTGGGACGTGGTGCAATTCTTCCCTCTGATCTCTACTGTGACCTTATGCAAACCACATTATTTCAGGAAATGTTCTGATCTTTCTAGTCAGTGATTGTGAAGCAATTTTTTAAAGGAGGGTTTTCAGGCATATTGTAGTTTCTTATTCCATGGAAATGCAAGGGAGGAGAAAAAGCACTCTTATCTTACCTAATCATTCAACAACTTGTATTAATGATACATTCATACACCTAATAACTTTCTGGGGTTTATTTGTATGTTAATATTAATGTAAAACACATTGAAAGAAAAATCATAAAAGTGAGGATTTTAATGTCTGAATCATCACTTAAAGGAAAGAGTGACTGCATATGGATGGTATATTAGATGGTCCCAAGCCTCTAAACCTTGAGACCAGCTTGAGTGCAGCATCAGTCCTCTAAGTTCACAGTAAGTGATTTAAATATGAAACACCTGGGGTTTTGGACAATTATGTCTAAAAAAGTAAAGCTTGCAACTCCCCCAAATATACTTTTTTAAAAAAAAAATTTTTTTTTTTAATTCTTAGAGTATTTCTGCAGTATCTTGAAATGAGAGATGTTGCAATGGACCTTTGCCCAGCAGACACACTTGAGAGGAGGATTTGGGGTTAAGCTTTTCTGTTAGTTCCTTGTAATTTCACAACACACTCAGTATTGTGAGGTCCCATCCACTGGGTCCTCTGACTTTGTCAGCTCAGTTTTCACACCCTCGTGAGCTGCTGTCAGGACAGTGCTTGGGGATGTTGCACAGAGGAGGAGGGGATAAGGTGGATGAGATCCAGTGTGGTTCATCCCCATGTTACACTGGAGAGATGCAGCAGCACCTGATAGACAGACATGCTCAGCCCACACCTTTCCCATTGTGTGGCCAGAGCTCGCAGAAACCAGGAAAGGAGGGGACAGGTTGGGCAAAAAGTGTGGGGATGATGACCTCTTTTTGTTTGTTTGCTTTTTGTAAAACTCATTGTGATAAAAAGCCAACATAAATTATAGTTACTCATCATATCTGCAATTATTAGGGAGAGCTGTTCCTGGTTTCAGTCCTAATTATGGTGCTAGTAATTTCAGATGGTTTTTTAAATCAGTGTGAGGGACTGCAAAAAATCTCCCCATGAAAACAAGCAGTGACCGTGAAGGTGTAAAATGAGATAATTACAGCCCGAAACAAAAGAAAAAAATGTTACTATTTAATTACCTCAATGATAATTAAAACTTGCATCTGATGGCTGTAACTTAAGCACCTACTTATGAACAGAAACCATTTTGTTCCTCGTTGGTCCTAATTTACATTCCTACAATCGTGCTGGAATAAAAGGACAGGGCAGTGACCAAATGGAGGTGTCTGTATGTCCTTGAAGCAAAACACAGTTAGGGTTTAATTCCCTTTACTGCAGCATGGGCTTGGTTAGGGCAGATCGGCTCTTTGCTTTCATTCACAACTGGCACAGAAGCAGCCAAGTTCGGGTTCAAGAGTCTCTCAAAAGGCTCTTCAAGCCCACGTGCCTTTCTGTGACTCTGTGGTGTGAGAGCAGTGGGCTCCTCAAGCTCTCCAGAGCTGCTGCAGCACACCTGCCATCGGAAACCTCCAGCGGGGGAGACGAACAGCAAAACTGCTTCCATTTTTCAGGTAGGAAAAAGTCCATTGTCAACAAACTCCTCCACAGAAAGCAAAGGAGAGAAGATCATCACCAGAGTGCTGTAGAGTGGTGAAGCCCCCACCCACAACAGGTACAGCATCTCTGAACACTGACAAGCAAACCTGACCCTTCCTTTGTTTGCTTTCTCCTGAGGAGAAGTGTTTGGAGGCTGAAGCCCTCTGAGAACATCGAGGTGGGACCAGCCCATCCCAGCTGTGGGGACCCAGCAGCCAGACCCCAGGTCTCTGCACCAGTTCCCAAAGGAAACTGTCAGGGCTGCACAGCAGAGAATAAATATCATGAAAGGAGGAGAAAGAGCAGTTAGGAGAAACAACCTCCGAATGATCACATCTTGATGTATTTATTTACACTACTTTCCACAAATTCCGCTGGCCACACCCTTAATCCCAAAGATTCTGAACTATGCAGCAGAACCATTATTTTCCCTGGACAGGGATACTTTCACTGTCAAGTCATTCCTTGGAAACGCTTTTACAATTAAGTCTTTATTAAAACCTTTCAGAATAAATAGCAGGTAAACTTAGAACAGGTTCCCTCCAGGTTTTGCCAGTGGAAATGCAAGTCATGCATGTCCTGAGGGACAGGTGATTTGTTGCCAATAACCTAACCGAGTGCTCCTCACAAAAATATTCTCCCTCACTCCTTAATGAAGTCCATGTCCCAGGTGTCTGCTCATGCACACTCCTAAAGTGGATGGGTGAGAGACTGGGCAATCTCTGTTTCTTCAGGAATTTTTTTTAATCTCCTTTTAAACAAAAATGCTTTAAAAATTAATTCATCCTAAAAAGAAGGCAATACCCCCTCCTTTAATGCCTTTAACTCTGCAGGAAAACAAATGGTTCCACAGAACATTAGCAGCAATCAGAGGGCAAACCATCTATAGTTAATCAAAGTAAACATTACAGAGGACACAAGTTTGCTTTCGCTTACAGTAAATGAGTGTATATAGACATCTACTTGGGTAAATAGGCTTCTCAGAAGGCTATTTTTTTTTTTTCTGGAGAAAACCCATAAAACTTGGAAATTCCAAATAGATATTTTTATGTCCTACTGAGTAGTCACTCATAAACTTCATGTACATTTACCGTAAAAGTAACATTGCCACTGATTGCCACTGACTTATTGCAAGCCAAATATTTCTTTGAAACAATCTCATCAGGAATACATTTGCAATATTTTAAATAGCTTAAATTAACTGATCATAGATGGAATTAAATGGAGTCATTACCTGAAAGCCCTGCTATCATGCAAGGTGTACTTTTCTCACAATATGCTCATCCCAGCCATGCTGGCCCCTTTTCTGAAATTTCTTTTCCTGCATTGTTCTAGCCCAGCAGTCATTCTGCACATTGACGTTCCTGTGCAAATAAACACACTTAGAAATGAGGTTCCTTGGCATTTCCTGAACTTCAGAGTGTTTTCAAGTGCACTTCCTAATGCCTTTTACACTTGAGAAAGACTCGTGTAGTTTTAAAGAAGAAATATCAATTCTCATGGCATGAACACATGCTTTGTGAAGAATATAGATTTTGCAGTGTGTGCCATACTATCCACTCAGAATGTGCTGCTGTTGTAGAGAGAGTCACATGCTTGTTTCTCTTGAATAGAATTATGCTGTGAGTAAGTCACTGTGAATCAAAGTGTCTCCTAAACCAATAAAGTACTGTACAAATAGCTCAGCAACAGAACAGGGTTCAAAGAGTTGCAGGCATTAAATAACACGGTAAGATGGAGATGGTCAAACATACAAGGTGTGTGTTTAACTCTAGAGTCTTTAAGAAACTTTCAGCCTGGTTTAATTACTCATCAAAGATATTTTAATACTGCTTTGCAAGAGATCTTTGTCTTGCTGAATGTTATCTTTCCAATAAGTTTCGGTTGCCCCTCAGGCCAAATCATTTCAGCAGAAGTGCATTGATCAAGGAGTGTAATGATTCTCTTTCCCCACACCTGACATTTTTACCATTTCATTTTTAGTAGGTTTTTCTTTGATTTTCTCAATCATTAGCTGGTTTTATGTCTGGGAGAGTGTACGACAGAACAGAGGGGATGCATACTCAGGGCTGTTCAGCACAGCTCTATCACCCTGTTTTTACACCAGCATAAAATTGGTTTAACACAGTGATAAACCAGGCCTGTAAGAGCCAGTCCTTCACATCTCAAGAAGACAGAATTAATCTCTGGGTTTTGGGTACCCTTAGTTACTGCACAGTTGCTCTCATAGTTGCTTTTTGTTTCATAATTAAGCTCACTGCTCTGTTTTGCCAGTCCCTCACATCTTGTGGAAGCCCGTGCGATATCCAGAGCACAGAAGCCTGAATGTGCTTAGTTTTGAGCATATTCATCAGACTGGGGGATTTGGGTTTGCAGATTCCCTGTCAAAGGTATCTCGCAGCTGCGGCTCGATAAACTCAAATGCTTGCATTTGCTCATCATCCAGAAGGAAAAAAACCTGAACTGATACGTGTAGCTCAAGAAGCAAGTTTTTATAAGGCAGATGCAGAAAGACAGTTCTGGCTTCTGGGATGGGTGTGTGAACAGGAAGGATACCTCCCATCATGTCAGGGTTTGACGACTGCCACTGCAGTGAGTCGGACTCTCTTTCAGCGCTGTTCCGACATCCAGGCAGCCATCACTGTTAGAGCTGCAGTTTTGTGATAGCTGTCACAGGAGTTTTGTTTTCAGCTGGCTTCATGTGTTTTTAAATCAATCCACAGCTCCTGCCATAAGGAGACATTTGTTTCTTAAGAGGAGAAAGATGTGCTGAGTGATGTGGGAAGAGGGACACCGTGAACACGTTCAGAGGGGCTCTCAAGGATGCCAATCCCACTGCTAGAGCTCATGCTTTCCTCTGCATATCTCAGAGGCCCTTCCAAAGCATCTCAAGCCATCTGTGTCCTATCTATCTGCTGTGGTCCCTTGTCCCTGCCCTGCCTGCTCCCTGCCACCAGGGTGGGTGGGCTCTTCCCTGCCTGCACAGTACTGAAATGCATTTCTGCCAATGCAGCTGAAAACAAGGACTGCGAGGAAGCATCAGGCTTTTGGCAAAGGCAGCTCCTGCAGCTCCTGGGGCTGGTGCAAGGACAGGAGAGGAGCTCGTGATGGGAGCAGTCAGGACATCAAGCTGCCAGTGAGCTTCATCTGCTGGTTGTGGTTTCACGTCTTGCTGAGTCCTGCCAAGGAAGAGAGAGGAGACCCTGCTCCTCACCTTCTCTCCTCCCCCAGCCGCACGCTCCTGCCCCATTCCCCTTGGGATGGTTCTAGTGATCAGATAGCCCTGGGGCAAATCAATTCAGAGAATTGACCTGGTGGAAATCCAACACTGCACATAAATAAATATGCAAGTGAAAGAACAATTTACTGCCAGATATGTCAACCTGTCAAGTGAGCGGGCTCGCCCTAAGGCCACACAATTTCCAAAGCCAATATGAGGAGGGAGAAGGGTGCCTGCAGCTGAGGAGAAAGGGCAGGGGAGACGGAGCAGGACATTTCTTTTCAGTGGAAGGTGAGCACTGACTTGGCGGGGCTGCTGTTGGTGGTTCTGTGCTACCTGTGCTTAGGATGGAAGGGGGCTTAACAGGGGACAAAATTCACAGAGGAAAATTTTGGTTCCTGGAGGTTCATTCACCAGGGTTGAATAATTAATTAGCGGAGAGAAACAAACTTCTCTAGGCAAGTGGTTATGTTATCTCAGTTGTGAGATTACCTTATCTCAGTTATATCAGATTACTTTATCTCAGCTATGATCGTGGAAGGAGCCCAGAGACATCTACAACTACCCGAGAGGAGGTTGTAGTGAGCTGGGGTCTGTTTCCTCTGCCCTGTATTGAGTGAAAGGACAAGAGGGAATGTCCTGAAGTTGCACCAGGGGAGGTTCAGATTAAATACCAGAAAAGAAATTCACTGACACAATGGTCAAGCATTGGAATAAATTGCTCAAGGAGCTGGTGGAGTCTCTGGAACTGTTCAAGAACCATATGGATGTGGCACCTGGGGACATGGTTTAGGGGTGATTATGGTGGTGCTGGGTTGACAGTGGGACTGGATGATCTTGCAGATCTCTTCCAACCTTGATGATTCTGTGATTGCACCCTCTAGGGACAAGGCTGCTTTGTGAAAATCTGAAACAGCAATGATTTTCATCTTGTCCATCACAGATCCTTGGAGTTCTCTGTTAGAGGGCTGAAGGCTGAAGGCTGGTTAGGGTGACCCACTGCCCAGGATCTGGGCTGGCTGTCTCACAGCCCCCAGAGAAGTCATCTGTAAGCTCAGGACTCTGTGGACCACAGGCAGAAGCCCCTGACCCCACAAAACTAGGAACTCAATTCCCTCTGCAGAACTAAAGCGGCAGAAATGAAGAGGGAGTAATAATACCACTCTGCTATTGCTACCACTGAAGCAGACAAACAGTTAACAAAATTGTTGGGTTTTTAAATTTTTCAATATGTGTATTTAAAAATAAAGAATATCTGTATTTAAATTAAATTATCCACGTTTTATGCTACATGCTCATGATGCTCACCTTGCATTTTCCCCATGATAATGTGTATGGCTTATCATGACAAACCACTAGCCCTAGTAAAGAGCAGACCCAAGTCTTTGGCAGGAAATTATGCTACGTATTATAAAGCTATTTTATACTAAGCATGTATATTTTCAGTCTAATGCAAGGTAGAGGAAAAGCCCCAAGTGGTTTTTTCCTAAATGGGTAGGATCTTGCTAATTTAAGAAAACCAAAAATAAAATTTCTGAACATCTCATACTAAAATTAAAATTCAAATAAATTCAAAGAAACAAACCTTCTCAATCATTCTCCAAAGAAATTGTTATATTTTGCTGTTGTGGAATTTCACCAGGACTCCCTCAGTTCTTTTCAATTCTCATTTTTTGCATAACCAGCTCTTTGTCCTCTAGTTTGCACTGATCTGAATTTACAGGTTTTGCTGCCACCTTTTTCAGTTACTGAATTCAGAAAAATTCCTTTTTAAGCAATCTTACCTGTTCTAAGCATATTTTGAAAACATTTAACTGCCTATTAGTTAAACTAATTATTTCAGGATGGCTGTGCATGTGCAGTATGTCAACAGGTCCAGTTTCTATACTTAATAAAAACACATAATAAAGTTGCTGAAAATTTTGTGTCTCCGTGTGCATAGAAGGAAATGAGCTCCAAAACTGGTAACACTTGGAGAGCAAAAAAATGTGGCATCTTTGTCTCTGCTTTATGAAGTCCTTAGGTTTCAGCAGCCATGCACAAGGTGCATATGGTCTGTCAGTACAATTTGCCAGAGTTCATTCACCATTTTAGTCAGTGAAAAGCTCACCACCTGTGCTACATGCTAAAATATTGATAAATAATAGATGTGGAAATTAGTTACTATTAATGTATAAGACGTTGCTACATTAATAAGTTCCCACTAGGCAGAAGGAATTTGTATAATTAAGGTAATTCATCTGTAAAAAAGTGAATGTTTGAAGTTGCCAATGATATGTATCACAACATTATCAGAAATTATTAAAAAATCCACACTGAAAAAGAAAGGAAGGATACATTTCTCTACAAAGGCAAGATAATGGAACTTTGGAGCTTTTGAAAATTCTTAAATGCTAGACACGCAAATAAAATGTTTTGTTTATTCAAGATTTGTTATTCAACTCAAATAAAATGCTTTGTTTATTTAAGATTTGTTATTCAACGTAAGTATGAAGACTGACAAGAATGTTACGTAAGTAATTCAGTGAAACTTGCAGGACACAGCATCATCTTATTTACTTGGTTTTAAATGTATGCTCAGTGCCATGAGCACATAGGACCTGTGTTTTATTTAAAGTTCTGATGGATTATTCAGGGCAAGTAATTTCATCTCCCTGTATTTCATTTGTTCACACTCATATCTGTGCTGGAGGATACTGGGATGTAGTACTGGAAATATTAAGAGTTTGATTATCTCTTTCTGAGCATCACTGCTCTTACCTCAGGACAGCACAGAAGAGAAATGACGAATACACACAGGTTTTCAGGTTTCTTTGACCCTGCTTAGAAAAAAAAAATTGTTAGTTAAAAGTTTTTGCTCACTGACACAATAGGGGTGAAATTCTAGTCCCATTAAAGATGTGGGTTTGCCATCATCCTCAATAGGGTTGGGTTTAATTTGTCTTTGATAGGATTTTGCACACTGTCTCATTTCAAACTACACTTACTATATGTTTCACTAATATCTCAACTTGTAAGAGAAAACATCTAAACTTGTAAGGGAAAACCTCTCCTCTGGAGGAATGTTATGCGTGAAGAAGGTGACAAGGAGTAGCCATTTTATCCAGAAAGCTCCAAGTACGACAGTCTGGCTTTAAATTTATCACTGAAGAACTAAAATAGCCACCTAAACTGTGGGCAGTGTTTTGGCTCTAAAATATGCCCCTTTGTTCCATGCCTTGGCTGCCATCGAGGTATCAGATATTCGAGGTGCTGTGCAAGAAGAACAGGCAGTTTATTGCTGTTCCCTGCTTCTTTCTCCCAAGCTGCAGCAATCAAACGAACAAGGAAAGTCATTTCTACAAGGTGGAGTAGATATCTGTTAACATGCCTGCTGATTTTATGGTGGAGTAGAAGGAACACAGCTTTAACTGCTCGCTGTAGAACACTCTTAAACTTGCATTTATTTACATAGCATCTATGGCATTTAGCCGACTGAAGAGAATTGATTAGCAAGGAGGCTGTTAAACAGCAGTCCTATAGCAGGCACTGCACTGAGGATTAGAGGTTTATTTCACTAATTGGTGCCCTCCTGTAGTCTTTATGAGTCAATTCTAAAAAAATAAAGGAGCGCTCCGAACTGTGTTTGGAATAAAAGCAGAGTGATGCTTTTCACTGCACAGAAATCCCATAGATGAGCTCTTTTAGAAATGGGTTTAGGATTTGCCAGCCAAATTTTTCCTCTCTGGTGAACTCTTGCTGTATCCTTACTATGCCGTTTAACCCTAGAGAGCACGGCATGCTGAAAACCAGATCTGCAGCAAACCCATTAAGGATGATGTTTTCTTAGCTGTCCACCACAGCTGCCTGGGATGAAGGAGCCACGCACCTTTGTTTTGAAGAATTTTTTATCAGGGGAAGCAGAAATAAAGCCCTCACCTCCGTGGTTTTAAAAGGTAGTCAGAATAAATGTAATGTGCACGCTGCACCCTTAAGAGCAGCGTTGGTACTCGCAGGAGGGGCTGCCTGGCTCCAGCTGGCTCCCGGAGGTTTCCAGGGCATGGACAACACCACTAGAGGGCTCACAAAGTATTTAAAGGGTTATTACATGTGATACGTGAAAAACAATCTCATTTTACTTTCTGTTCCCCCATTTGTGCATGCAACGAATTTCAGAACCGAACCTGCTGAAGAGTGCCTTTATTTTAAAGTCAGCCCCATGTCACAGGTTCACCTCCATATGGGGACACTTCCACCTCCTGACCTCTCCTGTGTAAACAGGCCTTCCATGGAAAACAGTTTTGGCCTGATAATGCTGCAGTCACCAGCCAGAGGCAGCCACTCTGCAAAGCAACACCTGCCCTTCCCAGCACTTCCAGAGGAATGGAGGAGTTCAGGGCACCAGGTATAGCAATATTGGTGTATTTTATATACCAGTGCTTCAAGGGGAAAAAACAAACCACAAAAAACCCCCAACAACAACAAAAACCACCATAAACTTATTTCCCTTCCTCCTATTCTAAATTCCAGGATAACAAACTGTCAGGCATATGAAGAGTTCGTTATATGTTCGTGAGGTCAGGGAGGTTGGCCACCCCTACAATTGGATATGAAAACTATTTGTGGCATCTAATAAATAATGTTAACTGCCCCTAAAACACATTTCCTCTTAAGGATCAAGATCTTTCTTTGTTGATGGGGGAGAATACCAAACTAGTATAGCAAGTTTTCTTTTTTGTCCTAGCCCTGAAGACCTTGTTACAACATTTGGTGTTGAGAGTAGAAATGTTCTAATATATAGCCCCAAACTAAAAAATGTGAAGGCAATAATCACAGGAATATTTTCAACGCTAGCTGAAATTAATTTCCTTTTTTTTTTTTCCTCTTTCTTTTCCCTTTCCTCTCTGAAACAGACTGCCAAGGGAATCATTATGATTACTCTGCATGTTTTGCAGATGGTTGGCTGCTGCACAGGGTTCTCAAGAGAGGTCAACATCCTATAGCATCCAGCTTGGATGCTGCCCTACAGACCAGCTGAGCTAGGGAAGTCCTTAGTCAGCAAAGCTTCTGCTGACATGACTAATTAAAGTCTCTGGTACGTGTCACCTCCTCAAAGCTCAGACTGAAGCCCTTTCATGAGCTGGGACCTGATCTTACTCTCCTGTTAAACCCAGTGGATGTGCTCTACTTGTCAGGAATGGAAGTTGAATTGGACACTTACCATTTTAGAATATTTACATGTACATACGTATGTACACAGATGTGCATATACACAAAAAGCTGTAACCCTGATGTGTTCAGAAGCTGTGCTCATGGATGTTTTCAGGAGCTTCAGCTAAACCTCAAAAGGTTTTTTCTTAGGGATACTAGGGACAAGGACATGGGTCATATCACATCACTGCTGTGAGGACAGGAGGTTTTCCTGCTTTTTGCTATGTGGCATTCAGTCAAACAGTCCAGAGCGACCATGGTGACAGGCTGTGTGTTTGTTTGATTTGTAGCTTTTTGGTACATAGTTGGTAGATCAACCTTTTTGGTACCATTCCACAGTGAATTGGAAGAGAAAAAGGGGCAATACTGACATAATGCTGCAACACCCACCTGTAGGGTCCCCTGCTCTCTGTATAAATGCTAGCAATGTAGACACTCTGGTTTTAGCCCCTTTCCGTAATTACACTGATTAAAGATCAAGTTAGGAATAACAACTGCCCCAAATGCTCTGTTTAGTTAGGATACTTTAGTTACGATCTGCTCTTCCTTTCAAAGAGTGAGAATGATACAACAAACTGAGACTTTCAGACCCAAAGAAGGGTAAAGGATCAGTTGTCCCAGGTTGTCTTGGAGTCAGCCAAGCCCCATGACTGACGGGAAGGCTGTGGACCTGGGTCAGCAGCACGCATTGCTGCTTGTACTGAGAGTTTGTACCTGCACATGGCATCAACTCCAGCTGCCCAGCCCTTGGGGGAGGTCACCAGGGCTTTAGCCTTAGAGGGAGACAAAGAATTTTCTGCCATTGGAGGTCTTCAGAAGACCACAATCACTCTGTTCTCCCCCACATGCACCGTGAAAGAAAACTCCTGGAAATCTGTCCTCATTCAGAAGTAACTTCCTTCAGGATAGGAACATATTTCCCTGACACATCCGTTTCACGGGGGCAAATGCGTGGAGGTGATAATGCTGAATAAGCAGTCAGATTTTCAAAGGCACCTTGAGTAAAAACTGGATTTTCACATCTGTTAAGTAGTTAGGGCCTCTGCCCTCATTATCTGAACTGCACTGACACGGGCAGTCCCTGCAAATGTGGCATTATACAAGTTTGAGTTTCAGATTTGTTGTTTAAAATTATTTTGGATCCAGTGACTGACACAGACACATTTGCTCATCTATGTCAACAAGTTACAGTTCTTATACTTTGGGGTTGCATGAATCTTGGATTTCTAAAGTGCAAATTACATATTTATGCTAGAAATTGATGTGTTTACTATAATTTATTTCAAGGTGGGCTTTTTCATTTTGAACAATTTTCACGAAGTTGCATACCACTATTTATGTATGATGAGGTTGTATAGACCAATAAAAGCAAAGAAATTACAAGGTGAGATTGATGATAAATTGATGATACATTCCTAACTCATGCTGTTGTGCCTAGTTATTGCAGGACTGCCAACCAGCTCATGATAATTACATATTGCAAACAGAGCTCTGTGGGGGGGGAAATCATTGTTTTGGGTTCATGTTACTTTCTCTGCACTTTATTGGCATGTTTGATTAATATCTCTTTTTTATATTTTGTGCTCATAGGGCCTGCAAACCTTCTGATGGATCAGGAAGAGCAAGGCTGGTTTTGACTCTTGTCAAAAACACAGCAACAATCTTGGTTATAGAATCAGAGAATCTTAGAGTGGTCTGGGTTGGAAGGGACCTTGAAGAGCATCTCATTCCAACCCCCTGCCATGTGCAAGGACACCTTCCACTGTCCCAGGCTGCTCAGAGCCCCATCCAGCCTGGCCTTGGACACTTGCAGGGATGGGGAGTCCACACCTTCTTGGGGCCACCTGTTCCAGTGTCTCACCACCCTCACAGTAAAGAATTTGTTCCTAGTATCTAATCTAAATCTACCCTGTCTCAGTTTAGAACCATTATCCCTTGTCCTATCACTACCTGTGCTTGTAGAAAGTCTTGTTCGAATTTTTTACCACAAAAACATGCAGTTCTTGCTTCTCTTTGCAAACCGTTGTTGACCAAGCTTGTTACTTCCAGAGGAGATGGCAGCCAGTCTTGTTTCTGTTTGTGAGAGAAGGAGGGGCTTTGAAGAGCACGAGGAAGGAGCTGTTACACACCGTGACCGCAGGTTTCTGTTGGTCTCTGTTTTCACTCTTTCCTAGAGTTCAAAAGCAAACGTGTCTTTCCATTCTCTTACTGGATATGAGTGTACCACCAGAACGGTGGTGGTATTTAGAGAGGTGTTTAGTCATTTTTGCTCTCTCACTTTACGCTCTTATGTCCTTAACCCAATTGAAATGGTCAAAGCACTCTGGGCCAGAGATTTTTGTTTTCTCAATGTGCACACGGTCCCCAGCACTACAGGGTCCCATTCCAATGAAAACATTAAGTGCATCTCTGATAGAAATGCTAAATAATTGATCACAAATCCCTAAATCATACAATGCAATGTAATTTCTTCTCCCAGATTTTCTTACACTGTTATTTATATCAGCATACAGTATCGATAAAAGAAATTTGTAATGAAGTCCCAGAGATGCTTTGATTTAATGTGGTTACAGAGACTATCATTGCAAGTGGGAACAAATAGCTCTAATGGATTTTCTAGTACCTTGTTTTCATCATCCATAATAGGCTTTCATCTGTGCTGGTCGGAACTGTAGGATGTCCGTGCGCTCTGCACCCAGACTTTAACAGATCTATATTTTATGGCCCTACAGTAAAAGTAATTGCAGGTTTTATAATGTCGGTGTACTGTTCCGACTGAAAGCAATCCATTTAGAGACTTCTGGAAAGTTGAGTTGTTTCAGTTACAAGTGCATGAGCTGACACGGGCTCCAGTCGTGCAGCCGGCCAGTCACCAGCCTCTTTTTAATGAGGGCACATTCCAGAGATCTAACTTTCTTTTCCTTTCCCTATACTGAAATAGAAGAAGGTTTTTGAACATGAGGGGTTTGAGCTGAAAGGATCCTGCCCCTGAGTTTCATCAGTTCAGAGGAAGTTCAGGAGCGTGGAGGCCGGCACAGAAGATGCTGGCAGCTGGAAACGGCAGCAAGGGCAGGATGCCAGCGTGGCTGCTCACCCTCTTCCCAAATCAGACCCTTCGGCTGCAGCTCCCACTTGACAAAAATCAAGAATTGATTTTGAATCACTGTCTGACCTCAAATTAGCTTTCAAAAGCCGTGCAACCGTTCTTGGCAATCTCACCGTAGGAAAGCAGGAACTAAGGCAATCAGAAAAACAAAATAACTTCCTTCTTTCTTTTTTTTTTCTTTTTTTTTTTTTTTAAAGTGTTAAATGACAGAGTAATTATACTGTCTACCTAACACTGGAGGGTTCTGCCAAACATTTGTACCTACACAGCCCTCCACAGAGCTGCCTCCTGCCCCCATGGTAACAGCCAGCCCTGCAGCAAGAATCTGGCCCAAGGAGCAGGAGAAGGTAACAAGGGAATGTGGCTTTTTAAAGGCACAAATGCCATCTAAATGCCAATTCTGCCATTTGCACCTCTCAAGACCAGGAATAACTCAGTCCGAATGTTAAAAGTGGCTTTTTCACTGTATGTGATGAATGGATTAATCCAGCTGTTATCAGAATAATTAATCTTGCTTGACACTCCAGGCAAAAAATCCAATATGCGGGATTCCACAGATATGGCAGTGCTTCATAATATTTTGTTATTTTTTCAATGTATAATTAATAAGGAGAGTAGGGAATCTGGAAGAATCAGCCAGCATTAAAATAAGCAGAAAATGGAAAGTCGAGGTATCTGGAGTTGTCTCAGCTATTTCATTGGCAGCATCTATTGAAAGGAAATTCCCCAACTGAGAGACAGACAAGATCCAGTTGCAACTGGCTACAGCATAGATGCCACTACCTAAACTACCTGAAACTACTTTGTCATGACATGAATTATTTCCCCCTGTGGTTAATCTAATTTTAAACTGTCATTTTTTTCACAATGTGCTCCTCGACTGGACTGCTCCAGATCTATCAGCTAGAGAGAAAAGGGTAACCAGCCTATACCTTTGGCATTGTCAGTCTCCCAAAAGCAGCCATTCAGCACAAAAACTTGTGCATGGCTAAGTAGGGAAAAAAATATTCTTTAGTCTTATGGGTAAGAAATTAGAGAATCCTCATACTAATGGTGCCATTTCTTGTTTTCAGAATTCCTCCCCAAAGACTTTCCTTGACTCAGACAATACACTCTAGAAAACCACATGCATCAAACAGTAATTTCCAAACACTCTATTTTTTGGCTTAAAAATTACCTCCCCTCCCAACACACCCACATTTTCTTCTTACGTGCTTTCTTCTCCCCCAGGTTAAATGCTCATTCTGAGGCTGCAGAGATGACCATACAATATTTGCTGCATGCTTTGTTCACCTCCCTACCTGGGAAAATGAGCAGTAACAACATGCTTGGAGCTCCTACATGGACCAGTAGGGGCTGACTGATGCAACCTTCACTTGGCCTGGACACCACTGACCTGCTGTAGCTCAGAACCTGCCCTGAGAGACAGAAAAGCTGTTATTTCTATTTTCAGGGGGAAAAAATGTCACTTCAGAAGGAATTGCTAAATGACATCTTCACTTAGCAACATCCTCAGCTGAATGTGCCATGGAGCAGTTGTGTGTCACTCCAGGCTGCTCATGAGGAGCTGGTGTGCTGGTACACAGACCTGATCATGGCACTGTGGGGAATTATGGAATGAGAAGGATTTGCCTGAGTTTTTAATCAGAGAGGAAAACAATCCATGGGTCAGATACTCAGCCGTGATAATTTGCCATGGCCTTGCAAACTTCAGCTGAACAACTTCAGGCAGCAGCAGCAGCAAGGTCTGGCCCCTTGAACACCTGAAGGAAGGTGGAAGATGGAAACCACAGTCACAGGGAAAAACAATGTTTACTCAGAACTTCTGTGTGTTCTTGGATCAGTGTGAAAGGGTGTTATATTATTCAGAGATGTGAAAATGTATTCTTGACCCACAAATCAAATCTCTCCTCAGCCACCATGAGGGTACTTAAGTCTTGACGGAGGTCTCATGGAAATATATGAAGCAGAATCACTGCTGCCCATTCAAAGCTTCCCTGAAATCAAATGCATTTTTCAGCCACAAGACCTATCAGACACCTGGGAGGGGTTAGACACTTACACATCATGATTAGAGGTGGTCTAGTGGAAGGCGTCCCTGCTCCTCTTAGGGAAGCTGGACTGGATGATCTCTGAGGTCTCTTCCAACCCAAACCATTCTATGGTTCTTTGTATTGGGATTTTGTGGCAAGGTTTTTGTAAGCAGAGGGGCTTACAGGGGTGTCTTCTGTGGGAAGGTGCTGGAAACTTCCCCTATATCTGACCCCACACTGGAACAGGGGAAGGGTGTGAAGAGTACCCCTCCCTGAGGAGGAAGGAGCAGCAGAGACGAGTGATGAACTGACTGCAGCCCCTATTCCCTGTCCCCTTGTGCTGCTGAGGGGTAGGAGGTGGAGAAATAGGAGTGAAGTTGAGCCCAGGAGGAAGGAAAGAGAGGGGGAGAAGGTGTTTTAAGGTATGTTTTTTATTTCTCATTACGCTACTCTGCTTTTATTGGTAATAAATGAATCTGATTTTCTCACATCAGGTCTGCTCTGCCCATGATGGTAATGGGTGAATGCTCTCTCCCTGTCCTTATCTCAACCCATGAAACTTATTTTGTATTTTCTTTCCCCTGTCCAGCTGAGGATGGGAGTGATAGGGTGGCTTTGATGAGCACCTGGTATCCAGCCAGAGTCAACCCACCACAACCCATCAGACTTTTCCTAGAGGAAAATTTCATTGGCAGTGAGAGGCAAACCAGACCCTCAGAGAGTGTTAGTCATCCATGGAGCCAAAACAAAGGTTCTGGAGCTCTTGATCAAACTGAGCTCAAGCTCTGCAGCAGAGACATTGGACATTTCTGGAACCTTTATTTTAATGGGATCTCTTTAGGCAATCCAGTGCTTTCCTGTGGGACCAAATCTGGATTCTGAAAATCCTCTCTGGAGCAGTGGACATGTTGTGTGAGCCAGCTGTCCTGAGGCCCAGCACACTCTCCATCCTGCTATGAAGCGGTTTCCGAAAGTGTGGTGCCAGAGAAGGATGGGGCTGGGAGCACAACCACTGGCCACACAAACAGACCCATTCTTCAGCAGTGAGGACCATCAGATGCAAGCTCAGGTTTGCTAATACCTTATTTTAATCACTCCGCAAACATTTTTTCTTTCAAATGCTTCACCACCTCAAAACCTTTGCTTCTGTTTGATTCACAAATATGGTGTAAAGTTTATGTTTGTTTTTTTTTGAGGAGCCTTTTACAAGCTGGAAATCCTATGTTCTCAGCTGAGGCAGTTGCAGACCAACCCAACCACTGATGGCTACAACATTATCTTATTTTTCTACGCTCATTTTAGTGTCTCTAGCTGGTATTTCACATTGTGCTGTTCAATTTATAACAGGACTACCCTTCAGCGTATTTGTGTACGGGGCTAACCACAATAGGGCCCTGTCTGATAATTGTGTTGAGGTAATACCCAAGGCTCTCAGCAAGAAATAATAATAAATGACATGACACAACTGTGCTGAGTCACACCTTTTTAAAGCCCAGCTCTTTTTGAGGGACACAAGAGCACAGATAAAAACAGCCACAGGCAGCAAAGAGCCCCTTCTGAACAGCTCCTGGTAACTCATTCAGTTCAGTGGTCACAAACAACAATAGCACAGCTGTTAGATAGATGGGATGCTTACAACTGCACACAGAAAAGCTAAAAATTTCAGCCACAAACCCATTAGCTTTTGCTACATGAGTGGTACAGGACCTGCTGTTTCAGTAATGCTCTGCTGGGTCACATAAAACCTGTAGAGAAAACACAGAGAAGTCTGGCACCCATCCATTCCTCCATCTGTCTGAGGGCAGCTGGGAAACTGCCCCAACCCATCCTCAGACTCGGGGATTCTGTAATGTGGCAGCCACTGCCAGGGTATCAGAACTGTGACCAACTCATTCAGAAGCCTCAGTTTGCAGTGAATGCCTTTTATCATCTCTTGTTAACACTTAGAATAAAAGCTCCCTTTTTTGCAGCTCTTTCAATCAGCCCCACTCCTGGGATGTATATTTTCAAAATAGTGAAATCACAGACATTCAGCACCATTTCTGGATCATCTCACCATCCTATGACCATATCCAGCACGATCCTCTTCACCAGAAATTTTAAAACTATTTTCTACCACATGCTATTAACATCTGCAGCCCACGGCTCCATACACGACAGTGGAGAGCACGTTCTGAAAAATACATGATGTGTATTAAAGGCACAAGAGTAGGGACACATCAGAACACAAGGCAAAGGCACCATGAGCCAGGGTCTGTTTTTTTTTTCCTAGGGGCTTTTTTGGGTAAGGTGTTTTCCTTTTTTTTCCCCTGCACTACATAGTCCTAATTTGTTATGACTCTAAAAAAACAATAACCTAGGATGAAAGAATTAGATTAAGTCCTTCCACTTAGTTAATTTCCATGATCTAATATTTCTCTCATGTTCCAACATAACACTGTGCTCTGCTGACATCAGGGCTGAAGAAGTCTCTTACAAGTCGGATTCGATTCAAGGGCAAGGTAGACCAGAGACCACTTAGTACCCCAGACAAAGTATTCTTGGTTTAGTGTGCTTGTAGGTGAGCCAGAAGCTGTAATGAAAATACTTAGGAAACCAAGTCCCCTTGGATACAGAAGATCAATAGTGTTCTCAGCAAAGTTGAAAATGATTCAGAACATGGTTTCTCACCAGCTTGAACAGTAAAGTTTTACTGTCGTTTTTGTGGCTCTCATTTTTTGGCAATATCTTGGAACAGCAATCAATACTTGCCCAGGGTATGCCTCCCCTCCCATTTATTCTGCTTTCCAGCCAGTGGCAACAACAATTATTTAAGGACAACTAAGCATTGATATGTTGCTAATGATGAGTATTTACTGTTTGTGTAACAAGGATCAGGACCCTTCCATGCTGGTTACTACAGAAGAAAAGATCTCCAGATACCCATTCCTGGAGCATCTGAGAAAATTCTGCATAAAATAAACAGCAATGGAAAATTACCAGTGGGCTTCCTACCCTTTCATCCAGCAAATAAAAATGTTATCATAAAGACAGTAGACACTAAAAAGGAATGGAATATCTATCAAGGGGACTGAGCTTGTATGTAGGAAGGAAGAGAAGGAACTATTTTAACAATATGGGAATTAGGGTTTTGTGGCAGCAAAGTAAAAAAAAGTTTGGTTTGTGGGACTGATTCCTGGCATGTCCTACTTTTGTTTTTCTGTTGGTCTGTATTTTATGCTGTCAAAGTGTGAGATGGAATATTTTGGTTTATGTCCATGTATTCTGAAGGAAGTAAAGCAAAACAATCCATCAATCCAGTAGCTGGTCTTTAATCTCCTTTCTTCCTTAGACCTGCTTCTCCTGCTCCTCCAAGAGGATGTGAACTGTCTCATTCCCAGGAAGTATAACAAACCCTCAACTTCACAAACAAAAGGTCTTACTGAGCCTTTGGGAAATGCTCTGAACAACGCTGTCCGTCTCCTCCTGCGGCAAAACACTGCAGCAGAGACAGCGCTGATGGAAATGAGTGGCAGAGGAATACAGCAAAATACATGTGACTGTAGAGCCCAGTGTGACTGTGTGAGGGAGCTGAGCACAGGGACACACTGGGAAAAGCTCTACAAACTGCTGGATGTGATGGCATTACTGAATACTGAGCAGCAGCAAGAACAGGGCATACGCAAGAGGAAAACAAGTGTATCACCTGAAATAATTGAGCCAAATTATACATTCAGTGCTTTCAGGTAACTGCTGGACATGAGTAAGGGGCAGTATTATCCTCGTGCCCAGAACCAGCTCAAGTTTTTGGTTTTCAGATCCTCCTTCACAGAGTTGTCAAAAGAAATTTTTTCTAAGCGAACTCTGGACGCTGCCTACGCTTGATTTCTTGGCCCCAGGTTTCCCATCTCAGCAGTTCAACTGCACCAGCAGGAGCAGCTGTGGCAGAGTGGGCATGGAAAAAGCCCCTGGGATGGTGATATCCTCACCAAACCACCGCTTCCACCTGCTGGGAACAGAACAAGGCACCTCCACTGCCACAGGCAGCCCTCAGCAGTCACACCTTGTGGGATTTCCTCTGGTTTACCACCTGATCTCCAGCTCACAGCCGAATGGAACCATCAGGGTTACAGGTGAGGGAAGGAAAAATGCTCTTTTTCTCCTTTTGCATCCCTCCTTCTTCCCACCTCCCAGCCTCCTCCCTCACCTGAATCAATCCAAAGCTGCAGGAGTAGAATCACAAGTTAAAGAGCAGAAAATAGGGAATATGGAAAAGGCTTGTCACAGAAAGGGGTTACTCATACCATCATGAGGAAGCAGAGTGATTATACACACTTTGCACAGAGCGATAGAAACAATAGGATTACTCACACAGTTTCAAACTCTAATGAAGTGCATCAGTTACACTCCCACAGCAACCTGGAGAAGGAAGGAGAGTAAAATCTGCTGGTGTAGCCTAATAAGGACTTTGTGAGAGAATCACAGTCAACATGTCCTACTTATGGTTTGCCACAAGCCTGCAGGGGACTGCAGTCCGGGGATTCTGTATGTGCTCAGCAACCCAATGGACAGAGAGAGAGAGAGGAAGCACAGATGTGTGTATTTTTTGTATTTTTCCAGCCACCTCCTCTTCCAGTGTCATCCTCACCATAACCAGTTCAGGAGGTGTGGAGTAGGTAGAGCGAAGGTAGGTACAAAATCAAAGGTGGAAGTTCACCAGCAGCTATTTTGAAACTTTGAAGAATACACTTTGCATTTCATTTTAAATCACTGGTGATACACCAAAAAGACAGAGGAACAGGGCAGATCTTCTTGAGTGCAATTCTACAACCAGACCTCTTGAAAAGAGAAAGAGCTGGATTGACTTTGTGCCTGTGACTGTGAAGGCAGTATCTGTAAATGGAACCAATGAAAGGAAACACACCCTCTTCAATTTGTAGATTTCCCACCTGAGACCACCTCATGGGGAAGTCCAAACTTTCAGAATCTGTAATCCTTGATTTTGTGTGAGATTGAAATTATTCAAAATTAATTATTCACTTCCTGCTTACAACAATGCTTCACTGCTGCTTCATATAATTTTGATCTTTCTATTATAATGTTGCAAAAAAAAAGATATATCTAAATGTAAGCATAAAAATAAAACTTGAAGTGAGCATCATGCATCATAAATGTATTGAAATAAAGCAAATTTTTTCACAAAGATGCTGCTGAAATCATTGTGTTCTGTGTTGAATCAGCACTTTCTAAGCCTCCATCCAGCTCAAGAATTTGTATGCTTTTTACATCTATTCCTTTTCAGCAGAAAAGCTTTCCCAGTGTTTTTGATGGCACCATGATAACTTCTCCATTGCGTTTGTGCTTAAAATTCCCTTTGCTTACATTGAAAAAATAATCACGTAGCTTAATTTTTTTTTTTTTTCATTGCTTGCCACTAGAGCACCATCAGCTTCATAAGAAGCTTGGAGCTATTCAGTTTGAATAATCTCAAGCACAATTGTGCAGAAGACTCCTCAGTTTGCATTACCCCTTCCCTGAGTGTCTGAGCTTTCCAAAGGCATAACTGGAACCCCGACATCAACCCCAACTTTTTGCAGCAACCCGTTGCTGTTTCTGTTCATTATCATGCCTGATGTTACAATACACCCTCTCCTAAGAAAGGCAGTGTTTAATTGACCAAACAAGAAAAACAAATGCTTCCCCAAGGCATAAATTCCATGAAATGTTTGGATGTTTTCTATGAAGCTAACAAACACTTCTGTCAGTATTTGGAAGACTTAGACTCCGGTTTTTGAATGGACTGAAGCAAAGAGACAGCCTTGATGGGATTTTATAGTTTCAACAAGTTTAAAGACATTCCAGGGAAAAAAACTACTTGTTTTATAACATTGCTCATAAATAAATGAAGTTTTTAAGATAGACTTTATACTCTGATTAAAATTAATTTAAGTTAGTTATATTAATACAACTAGAATAACAGAAAAGAATATGGTTATATTCCAGACTTACAGGGAAGAGTGTCAGGCCTGTTCTTGAAACCTTCTTTTTAATGTATTTGCATTTAATGTGTCCCTGCAATCAGACTACATGTGGAAACACTAAGTGCAGCTTTATGGACTTTTGGGGGCTCAGTGCAGCTGCAGGGGTATAATCCACAGATGATCCAAACCCAGGAAAAGAAATGGATTCAGTTTTTAATGCCAACATCATTTACTGACTTCATGCTGGTGTAGTTTAGGTGAACACAAGACTACAGAGAGGAGGACTAATTCTTGTTCTTTCCAAACAAATGAAAAACATTAAACCAGCATTTTCACTGCCAGAAAAAAAAAAGAAAAAGAAAAAAGAAACAACAAGAAAAAAAATTCTTCAACTTTCCATGATTTTAGCACTGAAAAAAACACTGGCAAGCTGGAACTCAGGCTCCAAAGCCATTAAATTCTTGAGGATGTCTTAGCACTGTCCTTAGGATCAATGAATCAAAGGCATACCACTGTCTCACAGGCAAGTTCCCTGTTTTCTCTCCCTTGCCCTTCCCCCTAAGAGGGAGCATTCCAGGAAGGATGTTGCCTTTTACATAGAAACATGATACAGTGAGCCTGGAAGGAAGAGATACCTGACTGGGACAGGTTTGGGTTACTCAAGAGCTGATGTTTTCTCGTCATATCTGAAACGATCTGTAAGTGCTCTGATGTGCATGATTGCCTGAAAACTGGGTGCTTAATACACACAGTCAAAATGTGAAGCGTATACATGCAATTTCAGCTTGACCAAACCCAGGCAATAAAGTTCCTAATGCAGGAGTTAATTCAGATACTATTCAGACCATATTAAAAAAAAAAAAGAAACAGAATCCATGTTGCCCAATCTGTACAGTGCCAGACAGAGTTAATCCTAATGAATGGAGTTCCTTTGAATCCTGATTTCCCTAGCATGATTTAATTATTTCAGTTTATCGATTGCTTTTAAGCTCCGAAGTTTTAAAGCGCCAAATTCTACCAAGGCATAGTTGTGGCATGATGTTTAGTGATACTCTTGGATACTTCGGACATCTGCAATGCAACCAGCTGTAATTACAGTTTTTAGTAACATGGGACTGCTGTAATCCAGGCCTTTTGTCAGCAGGTGACCATGTCCAGTTCAGCCAAAGCACAGGACTTTGAACCCCTCCCTACTGCAAATATGTCCTATTTGCCTGAATTGTTGGTTGAGAAAAGAACTTTACTTCTTGGTCTGTAGATGGGTATCTACTAGAAGATCTGATAAGCCAGCTAGTCTTCATTTTGGAGAAGCTACTGAGCATATTTCCTGAGAAGATGATCAGTTTAAGCAACATTCCTTTAAATTGCCTGGGTTTAAACCCACAGACCTGAAAACTACATCATCTTCCTTGACTGCACTGTGAACTTCTCAACTGTGCCTGAGTAACTTATATTTCTCAATACTGCTCATTTTTGACAGAGTGCTAGAAAATACAGTCTTCTCACCTGGGTTTTGGTTTTGGACAAAATCAAAATTCGAGGTCAAGTTTTGCCCTCAACCTTTTTCATATGCAGTTGAGTTCATGCTTCTATGTAGATTCACCTTGGACAAGGAAATGGCCTTCAGAATTCTGAACAGAATTTAAGGGGTGAAAAACTACTCATATTAAAGGCAAGAAAACGCTCCTACACGAGTCTTTACTAAGGAGTCAACTCATAATAAATATCCAGAACTTAAAAAAAATAGAAAAAAGCAATCTTGAATAATTAGGATTTCCAATTATTGATTACTAACTAGAAATTAGCAATGCTATTAAAATGCCACTTGATTTTCCATGAAAGATTGGCATATTTAAAAAGGAAATTCCTTTTATTTTGTATTAAGGCTTATGACAGAATTGTGTTATTTACTACCCCAACTATTCAGAAGCACAAATTGGATTTTAGGTACTCACAGGACCCCCAGAATATCACAAATTTTACTTCAAAGGACTGTGTACCATAAAATTCAAAGCCAAAATTGCTTTGGTTATAATTTTCCAGTTTTAAAAGTATCAAGCAATACTAATGAAGAAACCCAGTCCTGTGCAATCTGTATGACCAGCTGGCACAGGTATGCAAACAAATGTAGAACAGAAAGCAAAAGTTGATAATTTGAACCAAATGTAATTAATTACTGAATAATTAACCCTGATACTAATAGTATCAATACCAAGAGACTCTTCTGCTCTCTTTGTAACAGATTGTAAATTCTAGGGTTTTAGAGGAGATGGGTTTGTGCCATATAGTTTGGAGTGTTCCCAAGGTCAGTGTGTTTGGCTTCAGAGTTTTGTGATATGAAAACAAAAAAACTTTGCAAAATTTGCAATCTAATTCAATTTTGAGCTCAAATCACATCTTCCAGGGGCCCTGTGTGTTCAGATCTACCAAGTTTTTGGCTGTAAGCTCTATGCAATTAGAAAACAGGCAAGTGAAAAACCATTCTGTAACCTTGCTGCATGAGGTTTCCCAAAAGAGTTTCCAGGCTTTTAAGGGAAAATCCACTTCATCAATATAGCAAATCTTTTCAAAATCTCTTTTTTTCAAAGGATGAGAAAAAAAAAAGAGAGTGTTGCTGTGTCATGGACAGGAGACAGGATGTTGAACAAAGATGTTTTAGTGGTGATAGCGATACACATCTCCCACCGTATCTATTTAGTAGTTATGCTCAGGTAGCAATAAAAATGAAGAATGGATCATTATTGATTATGGGATGAAGGCCAGACTGGTGTCTGAGCAGTTGGAGTAATCTGAACTCTGTAGGCTGCTGGATGCTCCTCTGTGGCACAGAGTACAAGCTACGAGTTTAATGGAAGGAGTTACTATAAATAACATCTCTTCTCCTTCATCTCAGGCTGAATAAGTGCAGCCACCACAGCAAACCAGTACTATATCCCACCTGAAAAAGCTGATTGTGACAAGATAAATACTGCAAGTTACTTGAGGTATCTTTTTAAGAACTTGTAGTTCCAACTTATTTGGCACTGACAAAATTAGACACATGCACACAAAAATGCTATAATCACTTTCATATCTGATTTTAATAGAAAATAAGAGTCACTGAATCTGCATCACATTCTTTCCCAAATGTTCTCTATATCTCTTTCCCTTGCATCAGGAAGATTTTACTTGTGTTTTTTCAGATTCAAAGACACTCCATATAGACTTGAGAAGTACCTGGCTTAGTTTTGCTGTATCATCTGCCACACAAGTCAGTTTGAAGTCATGTCTTCTTCACTTAGTTAAAATGTGTATGTATTGCTATCAAAGGACTTTTTAGGTCTATGAGCAAATTCTGACTGGGGCATCTGTGTGCTTCTGAAGTTCCTCGAACACCAGGATAGATACACGAACAAAAAATAGGTATTTCTCCAGAGAAATCTGTATCTCTTCAATAACGTCAATTTGTTTTTACACAATTTGAGCTGCATATTAGTCAGAGTGTAGCCTGCAGAAAATTATTATGAATTTAAGAAAAAAGGCTGTGATGTCATTTCTACACCCTGAAGTGTCTGGGAAAATCTATCTTCATGTCTCCCGTTTTCACTTGAGCATTGAGAATATAGAGGAGTTTTAAAAGTCTCAGCAAAGGACCTGTTTATTAATAATACAGACTTCTTAGGCTTATGGAGAAAGTTACAGGCATTTCATTAACTGCAGCATTATGATTAAGCATCCAGAATATGAAAGCTGAAGTGCAGTGTTCATATAATTGTGCTGCTGGCTTAAGACTTGATATTAATCCAAGATGTTTCACCTGCCAAGGGCCAAAAGCAGATCTAAAGACACACTTCAATCTCATTCCACAGCAAGACACAAATAAATAATGTGTCTCATGAAGTCATATAAAGTGAAGCTGAATACTATAACCGGCTGCATGTTCCTTCCTTCACTCCTATTTTAATTTTGTAATCAATAATAAAATGTTTAAATCAATATTTTTGAAGCTGTGAGCACAAAGCCAGCACCAGAGGAGGTTCTGCAGGCTGTGCAGTGCCAGAGATGCATTTTCATAGTAGTTGTGTCCTGCATTTGGTGCATGAATTTATAGATCGGCACATCTTAAGAGAAAATCCACAGGATTTTCCCATGCACCAATATCCCCTTTCTATTCCTTTGGATTCAACTGCTTTTCTGTCTTGACTGGAATCCTTTTACAGGGCATGAACCTGCTCAAGGGAGAAAAAACTTCAAACTTCACAGAGATACTTCAATCTAGAAATAATTCAGAGAGAGTCGGGCCCTCGGAGCTCTACCAGCTCAGTGCTCTTCCCTTTCCCTATCCTAAAATGATTTCCACACACCCAGCATTGAAATGACTTGTAAATGAAAGCAGGTGCAAAGGAGAGGGGCAGAGTCTGTACAAACCGAGCTGGGTGAGGACAGCTTGAAGCAAAGGGCTGAGAGGTCAGTCCCTGCCCCAGCAGCATCCCCGGGCTGGCTGCAGCCCCCGTGGTCCAGGTGAGGGGAGAGGCTGCAGCCCCCACACAGCTTTTCACCAGCCCTGATCCGAGGGAGCAGCTCCTTTGTCAACCACGACGTGAGTCAGACTGCTGCTGAAGGAAATAATTTTGTTTACAGCAACGGGAAGGGAATTGCTAGGGCAATTAAAATAATTTCTTGTTTCATAATACAAGCCATACCGAGAATGCCTCTTAGCTGCATTTCAATGTCAGGTACTTAAAAAACAAACAAACAATCAATCAGGAAAAGTAGGTTCTAATTTCACAGAGGATTGTTAGTAAAATGCAGTCTTTACTTTAATGCCCTCAAATCTTCCATGCTGCTGTGCCTGGTGGGCACCCAGTCCCCATTCTTGTTCCCTGGAGGCAGTGGGTGGACCAGGATACTACAGGTGGACCTACAGGGATTACTGTCCGTTGCTGCCTGCCTGAGGCTCTACCTGTTGCTGAAGGCTGGGAATCAGGGGGTGTGCAGGTATTAGTGAGGGAAAAGAGAAGAATGAAACATGAACCTGTCACCCACTTCTCCTTACCAAGGCAGTTGTTGGCAGGAAGCTCTCAAACCTCTGGGACATTATGCTGCAGGTGCCCGGGGCCAGCCTGGCTCCAGTAAAGTGAATCCATTTCAAGGTTTCTCCACAGATTTCACCACCAAACACAAGATTTGCAATAATGGTGGCTCACGTAAGGCCTGACTGGCTCAAGAAGGGGAGATTTGTTTTGTTTTGTTCCAATTTTTTGAATTTTCCAACTGTGTGTCTGCATGGCAGAGCTGAAGCCCAAATACATTCCACATGCTGATAGCACCTGCCAAGTCCAGAAAGAATACCAAAATACTGATATGATCCATCACATATAATATTTCTCAAGACCCAAATATTTACAGGGAATTTTCCAAGCAATTTGTTGGGAAGAAATAATAATCCTCCTCTCTCACGTACACACACAAATGTACAGCTCTGTGCAGCAATTCTGAAGAGCCACATTGAATAATGTATGTGCTGCTCGTGGACATTTTGCAGCAGGGAGAAGAGAAATCCACAGTGTTACTTATTTCATTATTTGTTCAACCCTATTGCTTGTTAACTGTTTAGAGAAATAAAGCAATCTCCCCCAAAACTCTTTGATGTGTCCAGGGTTGAATTTCTGGAGAAATCCTTTGGGGTGGAGTGGCATAGCAGGAGGATGCCTTCAACCTGGCAGATTCCTAAACTGAACAGATCTGACTCATCTGCATTTCTGAGTAAACAGACAGGTAGGTTTTGTTGTGGTTGTTTTAAGGAAATGATAACAATTGATAGAAGCGCTGATAATTAACATTTATCAGTTGCAGATGATTGCGATGGATTCTCTACCACTGAAAATACTTAAATCACAACCAGATTTTTTTTTTTCCCCCTGAAGATTCATTGCAATTCAAACAAGAATCTATTCAAAGCCTTCAGACATATGTTGCTACAGGAATCCTAAACAGATTACCACACTGGCCTTTTGCTATGATTGTTTGTGTCATCAAGACTTCATAGGGAAAGACAACCCTGCCATGGGCGCAGTGTCAGAAGCAAGGGCTGGTCTGTGTCTGAAGGGGTTTTCAGTGTAAGACTGAGATAAGGAACAACAGAAGGGTACAGGGAAACAGGACAAACTGAACTACACAGCAATACCGGGACAAAATTCTGAATCTGTAGGTGTTTTTAAGACACTGCCAATCTCTGGAGGTTTGGGAAGTTTCAAATACTTTGTGAATAAAATATAT
This sequence comes from Oriolus oriolus, assembly GCA_013400235.1. Taxonomy (NCBI): domain Eukaryota; kingdom Metazoa; phylum Chordata; class Aves; order Passeriformes; family Corvidae; genus Oriolus; species Oriolus oriolus. The sequence continues at coordinate 137,316 of VXBT01008393.1, read as the reverse complement.
CAATATTAACTTCCCAGTGTTTTCTTTCTGGGGGAAAAAATAGTTACTATTATATAGTAACTTTCCAATTCAGTTCAGACTGGCTGTACCAACCAAACAGCTCAGACTGCAGCAGCTGCAGAACTTCTGTTTTCTTTTGAAGCAATACAGACTGACACCAGAATTGTGTTAGATCTCACAGCCTAGGTAGGGCCAGGTCTGGACAAGGCTTGGAACAAATATCCATGGTCTCTTTGGTCTTCTTAAGGAATCCATTTCCTTCTTGATTTCTTTACAAGAAGATTTTAGCCATGGTGGAAGACTGATAGCAGTATCCACACTTGCATTTCTTGTGTCCTGTCAGGTTAATTATAAAAAAAATCCCACAATATCCCTATGAATCTGCAGAATATGTTTTATATCTGTTCTAAAGAAGATGAAATTAAATTAGATGTTAGCTTATGTTCTCAGATGTAAATTATGTAGCAGGATTTCAATTTAACTACCAAAATATTAGATATAACTGAATCTAAAGAAAATAAAATAGTTTAAATGAAACATATCCCCCAGTATTATTCTTTATTTATAAATCATTATGCAACTATGAATCCCTGAAACTAGTTTTAATTGATAAATATTGCATAAGATCTGTCTTAAATCTGTTTTTTAGAGATGATTTGCATTTTAAAATGGACTCTAACTCTACAGTGCAGGCTTATTTATAATAAATATTTAAGCAGACATATATCTTCAAGAATTAAATATCATTAATGGTAATTGAAAGGACACAGCTTGTGAAATGTATTTGGAAGTCTTTTCCATATGGTAAAAACATCAGGCAGAGGAGAGAGGGCGATGATATCCAGCCTGGAACACTGCAGCCTGAATTCCAAGTATTTTATCAAGAAGGTTGGTCACATTAGGGTGTTTAATTAGGTTTTTTGGAGATCAGTATTGCACCTGTTACCCTGCAACTGAGGCGAATCCAGAGAGTTTCCCCAGACCTCACATCCAGCTCCCCACCTGTTAAAAAACAACTGGAGATGTTTGTTCCTGCACCTCTGGGTCTTGCAGGTGCAGCTTTAACCCAGGAAAACCTGGGTATACCTATTTGACAATGTGGATGTGTTCAGGGAGAAGTTAACTTGTTAAAAGACATCCACAGCTCTTGTTCCAGGCTTGGAAAGCATTTGGGGATCATTTAATTCATCCTTTTATTTCCCATTGCAGGTCTGACTATTTCTAAGCACTGTTGGAGCCCTATGGCCTTTCGTAGCTCTCTGAGTACAAATTCTCTTCATAATAAAAGAGGCAATTAACAAATTGCAGAGGAAATATTCCATCATGGGAAATATAATTCTACATGTATATTACAGAAAAAAAAGGAACAGAAATCTGATCTTGACTGTGGTCACCTGAGTTAATAATGCTATTTCCATACATAGCACTAATTACTTGCTTCATATAGTTACTGGATTGATGCCTACAACCAAAGGAAAGATTTAAATTGAAAGGAGTGGTGGGAAGAAAAAATGGTAGAGGGAAAAGAAACACTGTGTATTCTTTCCTCAAATATTTATTGCTTTCCTTCATTTCTTCTCCCCTTTTTCTTTCTGTCATTCTGTATTTAGATTTTCCTCCTTACAGCCACCAATCTAATCCACTATTTTTGTAATTCTTGTCTTTAAAGTATGGAATTTTCTTTCTATCTATGCTCAACAACTGGAACAAGAGGCAGAAAAAAAAGGTTTCTTTGCCTCAAAGGGCAGCATTGCTGTGAGAAAATGACTGTGTAAAAATGAAATCCTCTCACAGAACAAAATTAATGCTTTTTGCATGAGGGGACATCCAAGTTCTTTTTTGGAACAATATCCTGCTTCACGGGGTGTTTGCAGGAGAGAGCTGGTGTGGCTGAAGGAGCAAGAGTAAACCTTTGCTTCGGCTTGTGGCTCATTAACAGGGCCACCTGTCCGGCCTCGTGGGGTGACATTGGCTGCTGACCCAGTGAGGGGCACTGACAGTGCCACCACCACGTGGGGAAGACGGAGTAGCACAACCAGAGAAGATCACAAAATCACAGGTTCACAGAATATACTGAACTGCAAGGGCCCCACAAGGATCATCGAGTCCAACTCCTGGCCCAGCACCATCCCCAAGAGTCACACCCTGTGCCTGAGAGCGTTGTCCAAACCCTTCTTGAGCTCTGTCAGGCTGGTGCTGTGACCACTGCCCTGGGGAGCCTGTTCAGTGCCCAGCCACCCTCTGGGGGAAGAATCTTTTCCTGATATCCAACCTAAACCTCCCCTGACACAACCTCAGGCCGTTCCCTCGGGTCCTGTCACTGTCACCACAGAGCAGAGCTCAGGGCCTGCCCCTCATGGTGAAGTTGTGACTGCAGTGGGGTCTCCCCTCAGTCTCCTCCAGGCTGAACAGACCAAGTGCCCTCAGCCGCTCCTCACACGGCTTCCCCTCAAGGCCCTTCACCATCTTTGCTGCCCTCCTTTGGGCACTCTCCAACACCTTCACATCTTTTTTATACATTGTGGCACCCAAAACTGTCCCCAGAACTTGAGGTGAGGCCGCCTCAGCCCAGAGCAGAGTGGGACAATCCCTCCCTTGCCTGGCTGGCCATGCTGTGCCTGATGCCCGCAGGACAGGGATGTCCCTCCTGGCTGCCAGGGCACTGCTGACTCACATTCAACTTGCCACTGACCAGGACCCTTTTCCGTGGCACTGCCCTCCAGCCTCTCATTCCCCCTTTGTACGATGTTGGACTGGACACGGCTCCTGATGGTGGGGGCCAAGAAGGGACCGAGGTGATGGGGGAACTGAGCAACTTCCAAGTAACATCACGTGGCATGAGATGGCTTGATGTCACCAGAGATGTGATCCCTTTCCTCTAAGGGCAGAGGGATGCAGACAAGGGACCTCAACACCAGTCTTCAATCCCTGGTCTGATTTAATCTGTGTTTACTGCCTGTGATGACAGACAGGATGCAAAATCTCAACTTCCCTCAGAGAATATGATAAAACTGAAAGGTCTGGCAGGCAGTCACGCTGCATTTTAAATGGTAAACCAAAACTCCTTATATAGAAACCATTAAAACCGTGAACATGAAACTCCACAGTGCTGTTTTTATAGTCACCTTTCAGAGCGAGCAACAATCTAAAGTTAAGCCTTTTTGTAAGGAGGAGTTTTATGACTCCTGGACTTCAGTCTGTTTAGTTTATCCCCAGAAAGGTAAAAAAGGATCTGAACATGGTCTGTAAATACCTCTGATAGCAAAGGGCTTTTTAAACTAATGGAATAGGGTAGAGCAAGATCCAACATCTGGCAACTATGCTAACTGCATTCAGGAGCAAAGGCATGCATTCCTAACAGCCAGGATCTCCAACCAAATCACTTGCTCAAGGGTACACTGGATTCCTGCTCAGGTGAAGCCTTGAAATTGAACCTGTGTGCCCTACCAAGGGTTAGAGGCTCAACAGAGAAACCAGTTTGATAAAAATCTATGGCTTTTGTCAGGCAAGATGATCCTAAATAGTCCTTTCTGGCATTAAAATTATATGCATTCAATTCCAGTGGCATAAAGGAAGGAGAATTTAATTTAGAAATTCTTCAGTGAAGTGTCTCTCTTTTACTCTCTCTCTCAAAACATGCCTGTTCAGGAAGAAAGGCGATATGGCCACAGCGTTCACACAAAGATTTACTGTTCATGGGGTGCAAATTCCTATTCCGCTGTTCTCCAGAACACTTAGTAGCTGTTGAGGCTCCACACTTTCACCAGAATATTCAATTCAGAAAAAAAAAATATGGAAGGAATAATTATAAATATGTGTGAAAAATTTTGATGTTGGGTAAAAATAGCTCAGGTCAACATTAAAGTGTTCACTTTCCCTGTCTTCTCACAAAAATACTCGCTGACTTTTGAGGTCATGTGCAAACATCTGTGGCCTGAACCTCAGGCTCTAATAGACAAATTCCACAATTCATGTGGAAAGTAATTTCTGAGATATTTCTCTCTGAAAAGTCCTGGAACTTAAACTGTTTTCATAGCCTGCCATTAGAAATCATCACATTTTCTTAATGACAGAGATCAGTGCCAAATATGGATCAATTTTTCTCTCTCAGGTTGCTATGACTTCTAGCAACTCCATAAGCAACCATGCACTATCTTTTCCAATATCTTGGATTTGTGTGATGAATTCTTGGTGCAATAGGCTCCCATGCTCTGGGAGATTCCAACACTATCAAGTATCTCACATACCAGTTACGTGGGTGTTGTGGTAAATGGTTTACACTAGAATTAATCATCCATAAAGATATCTAGGTTGTATTACATAGATAACAGCAGCCTTACAGCACTGATATCCCTACATCATCATGACAGGTTAATTCAGAAAACAGATGAAACTTCTTAGTCAGGATTACAAAAAAGCTTCTGTAAGTGTGACCAGCACAGAGATGCGTGGATTGACAGCCTGAAAAGCATGGCACATAAACCAAATCTGCCTTTTCCTGCTCTTCTTCATCATTCTTTTGCTGCTTTAGGATCTGACTTCTTTGGGAATGGATAAAAATTTCAGTGACACCCCTGTGGATAAGAGGACAAGTGTGTGCACTGTGGTCACTTCACAAGCTGCAATCCTCCACGTGGCAAGGAATTCCACCGCAGCCATTTTCAATTTTGCAAGCTGCTCTTCCCACGGATGTACCTGGGGCTGGGGAGGACAGAAATCCATGTGCACAAAAAGCTTTCCATCAGCTTTCTCCCCAAGGGAACTCATTCAGTGAGCAGCCCATACACCTGGCTACGGTGTTTCAGGCAACCCAAGCCCACAGTTTATTCCACTTTGGACTGAAAATTGTAAAAACCACAGTCAGCATTTCGAGTGGCACCTCAGCACTAAGCCTCACTTTCACCATCCTGCAGAATGGAGTGCTAATTATTCGTAGGGAATAATAGCTTTCACATGAAGTAATACATTGACTGTCCTCCAAAATCTAGCTTGGAATTTAAGAGATTATGAACAGTGCCAACAAAACTACTCCAGGGCAAAACAACCCTGAATCTTCAAGTTTAGACAAGAGCTTTACTATAAACAAACAAAAGTGTGATATTGTTAAAATTGGTCTTTGAAATTGTCAGTGGGCGATCCACTTTTTTTTATTTTTTCATGAATCCCTTCAAACAGGAGGGGAACTTTTACCTTCATATGGCAAAGTTAACTTCCAAACATTACCCAGGGAGCATTTCATAAAACGTGTTGTGATGTACACTCTCTTTTGCAGAGATATTGAAACAATCACTACAAGCTCTTTTCTGTAATTACCACTTAAGGCTTAAGGATGTCCTCAAGGCCGAAGAGATTTGGCTACAGGGAACTCAGAATTTCATTCCATCTTTCACTGGGTTGCCTTTGAACAAACCATCCCTTTGGTCACCAAAGCCAAGCTTTCACTTTTTGAAGACAAATAATTTTAACGTAGAGGGTATTCTTCCCACATGCTCTCTATAGCATGAAGGAACACTTAAGGAAATTTAAGGAACACTTTGTTTATATCAAAAAGCTCATGAAAATTCTCTTTGCACAAGTCTTCCATGTAGGAAGCACCTGATGCTGATAGCTGGGATTCTGAAGCACCTGGTACTACAGCTGCCAAAACAAAATGCAGAATACAAATACATCTATATCTTTTTTTTTTTTTAAGATACAGAGGTTGCTGAATTTCCTGGTTGTGTATAGCTGAAAATCAGACTGACAAAGGAAGGAACACAACAACTTTTGAACCTTCATGTGATCTCCTGTTTGCACTCAAGAAATTGTGGGAAGTTCAGAGATGCTCACACAATCACAATGAGTTGCAATCACCACTCAGTTCCTTTGTTTCCTGTGGCACTGCTGTGTCTCACTGACTCAGATTGTCTCAGCTATGGGCATCTGCAAATAGCAAACAAGTGAAATGATGCTGCAGTCTAGAAAACATCACCTCCTTGTCACAGAAGGATGCTCCAAGGTGCCAGCATCTCCAGTTTGAGCTGGTTTTCTCATGAAGTTGCAGTCATTTTTAAGTTCTAAGATGCTGAACTTGGCAGTTATGACTCATAGTTAGGCTACGATATTTGACTGCTTCAGAATAAATGTGCTTTAGCTATTCTACCTTGAGATTACTCAGAAACTTCTTCAGTAGAAACAGTAGCTTCATTTTTTCACTTCATCTCTTACAAGAAGTAAGAAAATTTTTTAAATCCTCACTGGTTTCAAGTTAATATCAAGACAAGCAAATCACAAAATAAGTGGCTCAGTGCTGCAAAGATTCATGTATTTCATTGCACACATGGAGGCTGTTCCACTAACATCCACAAAACTGCATCACTGCAGATGTAATGATTTTGTAAGAGAGAGAGGCACAGGGAATTTGATTTCCAAAGGAGTTCAATGCAGGTAGCTCTCACTGACCCAAATATCTCCGGCCACGGGGCTTCTTGTGTAGGTACCAGTCTGAAAATCTGAAAGTCTTGACCCAAAGTGTTAATTTTAAGTTAAAGCTGTGATTTTGCAAGAAAGCTACACCTCAATACACTGACCTTGAAAGGCAGCATTCTACACAACCATCAGTAGAAGGATGCTTGGATTCAGGCCCTCAGATGGTATAAAATGTAAGTACTTTATTGGACATTCTGAAACTACAGCATTGCAGAAAAAAGGTGTGGGGAGTTCTTCTGTTTCTAAAAAACCAGTAGTAATAGTAATAATAGTAATAATAATAATAGTCAAAAGATCTCTCTCAGCAATAGGACAAAGCTTTCCAAATAAAGAGCAGTGTACCTAGAGAAACCTGCAGGTCAGCTGGTGCCTGTTGCTGCAAGGTGTGTTACCAGGGAAGAGACAAGGCAGAATGTCAGGAGATGACCAAAACCTGTCAGATTTCCCTGGCATTCGGAGTATGTGGATCAGTCTGATGTCAGATACCGTACCAGGAGCAACATGTCATTATTGCAGCTCAGAAAAACAGAGAAGGAAAAGATAAAGAGCTACAACCTGATGGCTGGAAAGGAGCAATTCCACATGACATTTTTCTTTCAGAAGAATATTAGCAAGCAATATGTTTCACTGGTTTTCTTTAACCATGAGTTTTTCTAAAGGAAAGATCTGTCTCTCCATGCCTACTCAAAAAGCATGTAAGACCTCTTAGGGAAGCAGGACCTACATGTATGTATCCTGAGTTTGCCTGGCATTCCTAGATACCCTGAAGTGAGAATCAGTTTATCAGTTTCATTGCGTATTTTAAAAAGTATCATGAAACAATCTTATGTCATCTTAACTTACTTGTAAAGTAGCTTATGGGAAAGTCTTGTAGACTGAACACATAATTTCCAGATACCCATATCCAAAATTTCTCTGCTCCTCAGTGACTGCAAGTGCAATTTTTTGCTTTATGAATGTCCAAACCTTTTCAATTTTCCACGACTATTCATGTGTATACATCACTCAGGAACATATATGAACCTTCTTTACTTATTCACCTTTTTCTGAACCCTAGGAATACTTTGTGGACCATGAAGCGTTCATAGATAAAATGCTGAAAATCATGGCACTGAAGGAAAGAGTCACAGCTTAAGAAATCTTCCACTAAAAAAGTGATAAGGACATTTTCTCAGGAATTAAAGGGGAATTTTTCCACGTTCAAGTTTTGTGGTTTAAGAAAATTTCCTCCTTCTTTATTATTTATGTTAATTGGCACCTATATTCCTACTGATGGTGGCAAAGTCGAAGAGATGATTAATTTTTCTCCTTTTTTAATATGGGGTTAAGAACAACCAATGTCCTGAGCATTTCAACAGCTGAAAACTGGACTTACCACACCATTATCTCATCTACTCTCATCACCAAAATCCAGTTAATTAAGAAAATCCTCCCTTGGGAGAACAACACAGAAAAATACAAAATGACTTTTCACAGACAAGGAAACAATCAGCCTCTCTGAACTCCTCACTTGGCTTTGGAAGGCAGAAACCAGTCACTGGTGGATAACTTTTGGCTTTTCCCATGATGGTGGAAATGGGCAGACAAACAAACAATATGTTACATTTTAGCCCTCTGGTCTTACTTGATGGGTCTCATCAGGGAAATATCTAAAACCTACAAGTGTATTTTTAAAGACCCACTGTCTCACTGAGCATTTGGAAAGGGAAAGCAGTGTGTAACAGACAGTTACCACCTTGGATATACACTGTTAAAGAAACACTGTGTTGTCTTTTTCTCTTTTTCTTTTTCTTTTTCTTTTTCTTTTTCTTTTTCTTTTTCTTTTTCTTTTTCTTTTTCTTTTTCTTTTTCTTTTTGTTTTTCTTTTTCTTTCTTTTTCTTTTTCTTTTCCTTTTCCTTTTTCTTTTCCTTTTTCTTTTTTTTCTTTTTCTTTTCCTTTTCTTTCTCTTTTTCTTTTCCTTTTCTTTCTCTTTTTCTTTTTCTTCTTTTCCTTCTCCTTTTTCTTTTCCCTTCTCCTTCCTCCTTCTTTTTCTTTTTCTTCTTCTTTTCCTTCTCCTTTTTCTTTTCTCTTCTCCTTCCTTCCTTCCTTCCTNACTTCCTTTTTGTCCTAATCCATTTTGCGAGATCACAAGTGGTGGCTGTGGAAAATGACTCCAAGGTCATTAGCAAATTATTAGGGCATCCTAAATGGAATACTCTAAGTAACCAGCTCTTCCCCTTCCCTTCTTCATGAGACATTTGTATACACACAATATCAGAAGGACATTCAAAGCACAGTAACTAAAATTATCTCCAACAGCTACAACAGATGTATTTTCCTGTTAAAAAAAATCAAAATAGAACCTTTCATAATTTTTTCCCCTTGAGAAAGTAATCAAAATGACACATTATTATAGGATATATCCTTTCTTGATCATAACTATAATATAGATTTTCAGAATTCATTCTTTAAAATAAAAGTTGTGTATTATATGTTATTTTTACATCATTATACTTTTTTGGCATATTTTTAATCTTGGCTGTTTATGAGTGTTTTGCAGGCCAAATGAAATTTTAAAATGAGCACTGAAATTTTTAAAAAAACCATTTTTCAGAGTGCTGTTTCGTAGGAAATTGTGGAATGAAAAGTTTGCAATTACTGATTTTTCTGTGGAATTGCAATGCAATTCCAAGTTTGGACAAGCATACCTGCTTCATCTGGGAAGGAGAGACTGATGCTATCAGGGATCCCTGGTAAACTGAGTTGGCTTTGAACTGATGACATAGTAATGAAGGTTTTAAATTCCTAAGCCATCCAACTGTCTATTAACAGCTTTTTAAACTTACTGCATACACACTGATACCGATCTGCTTATTACTGCAGAAATTCTAAACATAAACATTATTATGAAATCTTGTTTTAGCCACCAAGAACAGAGAGAGAATGAAACACTAGACAGCTTTTCTTTGTATTTTATGCCACGTGTGAGATTGGAGTTAGACATAACAGCCCTGTAACCTGCTCTGGGAGAAAAATAAGCCCTTATAGGACAAAATGACTGGCATTATTCAAACAATTTGACCTGAAAGGGCTTAGGAAAAGGTAGGCCCAACAGAGGGAGGGAGAGGTATCACAGCTGAGGGATATGAAGTACAGAAAAGTGTGGCAAGGACACAGATGTGTGCTTTTGTTAAGAAATGCTTTCTTTTTTAGAAGGTTAATTAATGGGATAATGCTTTTATAATGCATGTTGGCTCCATCAGCCAGAAAAGGGTTGCCCAAATGGACAACCCCTTCATACTGTGGGAAAGAAGGCAAACCCCTCTGACTATGAGCAATTTTGCACCCTTAGGTGTTCCTTTCGGGCTCTTCTTCCTACTTTGTCTGAAGCAAAGGACAATTACACCGTCTGTGTGGAACACATGCCCACTTCCCCTGGTTTGTTCAGACCCCTAAATGCGGCTGCCTTCCCTCTTTCAGGTTTTGTCTCTGGACTGATTGTGCTCTGCAGCCTGATTTCCACTTGAATCCACTCAGGACTAGGATGCTGAAACATGATTGTTTCCACTCTTGGAGGCTGCTGTTAGTGCCACACACTGCCTTAATGAGCTTCACTCTGAGCACACGACCCAGCTGGCAGTGAAAAACAGGAAGCATTTTGGCACACATTTTCCCTTTGTGGGGTGAGAGAGGAAGCAGACGCGAGCCCTGGCTATCAGTGACACAATTAAAATGGAAACAGAGAGCTGCCTTGCCCTCAGTGCAGCATGAGATGAACCCTAGGTCACCCCTTTAGGCTGTGCCCCTGGCAAGACCCCTGGGCTGGATTGGAGACGTGCGAGGAACATCCACGTTAAAACTCGCATGAAAGTGGTCTCCAGGGGCCTGAGCCAGCAAAATCAAGGGGAAGTCTGTCTCCCCATTCCCACAAAATCTGGATCAATGCCTATCTCATCCCTTCTAGCAAGCAAGGAACCTCTCAATTGATTGTTTAGAAAGTTTATTAGGTGAAGATTGCTGCCATATTTGGCGCACCAAGAGCCTTCTAACGCTTAGAGCCTTAAAGAAATAGTGGCAATTGTATTTACACTGAGGCACCTGTTCTGGACTTGACAAAACAAGGTGTCTTTTGGTGGTAACTTCCCTAAGTGGTCCCATTTCAGCTGTTGACAAACGTAGGGTTTCATTCTGCCAGCTGCCTTGGTACTTCCCAAGTCCTTCTCATAGTTGTGTCCAAGAGCCCTTATTGTTAATTCATCTTCATCCTCACTTCATTTCTTCATTTGGGTATTTTGTAACAGCAGCAAGCATGGAGGAGGGGGTGAAGGGGTGGGGAAAACACCTTCTTTTCTTTCACTAGTAAATAACATTCAAAGCAACTTGGAAGCTGTGTAGTTCTAAGGAAAAAATGTGATCCCATTCCACACCTTGGGACATTTTTTCTTAATGTAAACTTAGCAGAGGTGCATGAGAGAACATTTTAGCATGAAAGCATTAATCCATGTTTCATTATGTTTGTCAGAACAGGATTCATGAGGATAAAATCTGTGCTGAGCAGGAGCATTTTCCTGTAACTAAAGTATGACATTTCTGAAAGATGGCATGGTGAAATTTGTATCATCTTCATTAAAAGCCAAGTCCTACAGTCCTTACCAGTGGCCAAACAAAATTTCTGAGCAAGTGCTACAGGGACCCTTAGAAAAGACAGCAAAATGAGAACTGATATTGGTGTTCAGCACAGTCAGGATGTCATCTCTTTCTTTTTTGAAAGGGACGCACTCTTTGTCACCACATCATGGACAGTGCCTACCTAAAGTGGTGTCATTCCTGTAGCCAATTATTCCCATTTAGTGAGCAGAATCTGCGTAATGAGGTGTGATGGCTTTTCCTGAGACGCAGAGGAAGAAGTAATTAAAAAAAATCCCACTGCGTAATGCTCATCAGCTTCTACACATTTTTCAGAAGAACTGCTAAATTTTGTGGAAAACTTCACCCCTCTCATCCCAGTGGTCAGCCTTCATCTGCTCTACACACAAGGGCTGAACACTCGTCAAGAACTGTTTAGTGCTTTCTCAGTGTAAATAAAAGAAAAAAGCATTTTTTACAGTAAAGGCCTTTGCCATCTATGCAACAAGTAATTTACAAAAAAATCAATATCTCCATCTTGCAGGTGGGAAAGCAGAAGATCAAGGATGAGCTGGTCAACTCATGGTCATGCAGAAACAAAGCCTGGAGAGCCCTAAAATCTTGACCCCTAAAATAGAGACTGCATTCGCAAACCCGGATGCAGAAAGGACATTTTAGGGAATAAAATCCAGCTGTGCTTTCAATATTGTAGCAACAGTCTCCTTAAAAAGAAAATTACTGATTGATACAAAACCAGGCAGCTGGATGAATGGTGAAAAGATGACATTTGATCACCTTAAATGGAAAATACAAGCTATGTAGACAGTCTGCTCATAAGTCATTCACAGGTATGAGTCTATACAAGCCAGTTTTGCAAGAGTTTGTAGATCTTTTTTATGATTGTGTTTCAGCTTCAAATCTTATTGGCATCTACCCACAAACTTGTCATCTTTGGAAACCCCAGCTTGTGCTAAGTGTAGGCCCTTTGAGGGCTCTGAAAACACATGGAATACAAAAAAAGGGCAGGAAAGAACTGTGAATGGAAAAGAAGCAGAAGGAAAAGCAGAAAGAGTAAAGAAAGAAGAATAAACTTGAGAGAAAGGAATCAGGAGAATGAAGAAGATTAGGAAAAGGGAAGAGTCACGAGAAGAAATATAGGAGGAGAGATAGGGAAATTTGGTTTTAATTATGTTTATTGTAGTTCTTCATGCACAAAATTACAAAGTGAAAACAACATAAACAGCTCTGCTGCAGGCATGCTAGGAAACAATCCATAAAGCAAGGAAATGTTACACAGGAGCTTGGAGTGACTTACTGCATTATTCACTACGTAGTAATTGCCCAAAAGAAATTAATGAGACTTTTTTCAATTAGTTTGGTGGAGAGCTGGAAAGACTTATAGGATTCTTTGCCGTAGATTCTTTACCTAAATAACAGATAAAAGATAGCCAAGACCTTTAGAAGCTGGTTGTAAAATAAAAAGTTAGATATGCTCTGTGCAGGAGAGGCACCCCTGCCCCAGAGCAGGACCCCTCATACCAGACGGGGGATATGTTAATATTGTAAGAGACAATCCCTGCTCAGAGAACTTGAAGGAAACATTGGAATGAAGAGACAAGCTGTGCTGAAACACCTGAGAATAAAAGATTTTACAGGTCCAAAGCCTGAACCCCAACAAATTCCCAAATCCGTCTCTAAAGCCGGCCCAACTTTCAGCTACTCAAATAGTTCAAGAGAAAAGCTTAACAGGAGCAATGAAGCAATTTAGGTGTGACAAGTTTTGGCAGGGTAAAGTCATTCTCCCCAAAGAACTGCATTCTCCTCCACACTGATTAAGGCCAACAGGGACCCAAATACCACGACATTTCCAAGTCTTCCCATTTGTATTCCACATTTAGGGCTTTCCCCCTTATTCCTAAATCCATGCTCATTTTACTTTCTCTCTTCAAAGAAAGAAACTTCAGAAAACCCTTTGACCTGAAGGGCTGAATGGAGAGTACCTCCTATCCATAGCAGATTTCTTTATTTCCCCCTAGAGTTTGGATGATGATCACAAAGATTTTTCTTTTCATTTCCTTATTACCCATTTCTACCTTTGAACTTTTCTAATTTAGAAATCCATGATTCTTCATCTTCTTCATCTCAGATCTCTAGCTGCTGGATCTTCCCTCATAGCAGCTAACAAGGCTGGGATCATTAACCAAACAATCAAGGAGAAAAATCTAGGTACATGTTAATAGGAGGATATTCTTTCTCGTTATAGCACTGACAATGTATCTTAAAGTTTCCTGTCAAAATGTCCTTGAAATCTGCTGAGTGTTATCCTTGCCAAACACATTGTCACAAGAATTCTGCCTGTTTCTAACATAACCCTCTGAGCTGGTTGATACAATTTCTGGCTAGAAAAGTTAAAATCAGGAAACTATGTACCCAAAACCAATGCAATATTATAACAAAGTGTCTATACTTCCGAAGGACTCGTGTGGACAGGTCTATCTGCGTGTGACTATGTCCTGCACGGTGTGACTTGGCACCCGAGCTCTGAGCATCTGGCACAGCTGCAGTGCCAGGAGTGCAGCCCATTGTCACACCAGTAGTGGTTAATTGGCACAGCAGGCTGGCAAAACCCAGAGCAGCCCCAGACTGCAGGGATGGGCACACTGCACAGCCTTTATCCTGCCAGCTGCCTCCAGCACTCATCACACACTCCTGTCCCACTGGCCAGGCTAACACGACTGGTGCTGCTCTCCAGAACAGTCCATCTTCTCTTATGTCCTTAACCGGCTCCACTCAGGCTGCATTTCTCTCTTAAAGCCTCCTGACAGAGCAGAAGTGTGTCCATGGAAACCTTCCTTGCTTTGCACTAGCTGTGCAGTCTGTTGCTACACTTTTGCATCGAATTTGTTACTGCTGCTTATTCACTTGGACTGAAACAGTAAACTTGTCTGGAGATGTCCTGAATTATTCATAGGCAGCACGTACAAAGATAAGTCAGGGCATGAGATGCACCTCGGTGCTGAAGTCAACGTGGCGTGTGAGAGGGAATGATGCTCGTGTGGCTTTGTGGGGGAGCTGCTCTCAGCCACTGGGAATGACGAGGGATTGGGTAATGACCATTAAGACCTGAAAGCCAATTTGCCTTTGACAATGGAAGTCGGAGTAAGTTTTTTGACATAGCAGCTGCCTTTGCCTCACTTTGATTGTGAACACAACAATAAGGCATGGAGTCACCCCCAGGTTTGTGTTTTGACTTTCACAGGAGCAGTTCTGTGGGCACATAGCAGCAAGTATATCTGATAGAGCTTAGGCAGCTAATTACTTCGTTATGCCTCTCCAGGAAGTAGTTAGATGAGTACATATTGACTGTGGCTCTGGAGCTAGAGCCTGAAAACTATCCATGGAAGTTGGATTAAATCGGCCAGTTTCAGATCTGTCATCCACCATCAGCTTTGAGCTCATTTTTCACACAGTGAAGGTGTATTTACTATAAAGTATTTGTGCTTTACATACAATTTCTACCTTCCTCTGAATTCTGGTACTGAAAGAGCCAGAAGCCAGTGTTTGTGAACTATGAGTGGGCCTGGTTTGAAAATGCTGGGTCCAGTTGTGATTGCACACCACTCCAGTCTGCTTTGTGTGACTTCCATCTCTAGTCTGAGTCTGCAGGATCGGAAATGGGCCTGTCTATAAAGTCATCACCTAATCAGGTAGTTATGCTTTTCTAAAAAGAAGCTGTACATTTATCACTCTGAGAAAATGGGAGACAAAGTTATTCCATACTGAAAACACTTCTGTAAGCCCTGGATTAAATACTCACTTAAGCACTCATGTTCATCCTTGTCCCAAATGGGAAATTTTTTTTGAAAACACAAAATCTTTGAGAGAAGAGAAACTTGGTTCTGACCCAGCTACAGCCATCAGCAGACTTGGGAAGTGTCCTAATTTGAATTTTGAAGTCAAAAAAGCAAGGTGCCACATGTCACAGCACAAGCTAATGGATTTAAGAAGAAGAGAGCTACCTTTCTAAACCACTGTTGGCTGACCAGTTTGACCACGGGAAGAGACTTTTGTTTGTAAATGACATGTTCCTATTTAAATTAACTCAAACTTCTCTTTCTGCTATCTTTATTTTAAAATCAGATTTATACAAGTTAGTAATTTTTCCCTAAAGCACTTTACAGATCTATGCCATCACAGTTGGTGTCTGACTTTCAGCTGTCAGTAATGTAGTACTGCAAGATGTTTTTAACTTAAATTATATATATATATGTATGTATATATATATCTTATATTTAAATTACTTCAGAATTGTGTACAGAGCCTTGTTTTTAAACACTTGTTCTCTTTCTGGAGATCGTGTACACGTGCAGAGTTTGTTAGGAATCCAAGAATTTTCTGATTCTAATACTCCTACAGAACATGACTAAAGATTCAGCAATGCTTCAAATTAAGTTAATGCCCCACCCGAGCAGATCAGCTCTTCAAACAGCCTACATTCCTTCATCTGGGAGTGGAAGGAAATCATGAAAAAAAAGTAAATAAAGGAGTGAGATGGAAAGCATTTTTGCTGTGCAATTATCCTGATTTTCAACTTGCACTCCCTGAGAAAAAAGAGGGAAGGGCAATCCTTGAATTGCCCCTTGGTCACGGCAGGGAAAAATTGCTTGTGGGTCAGTACTACCATCCATACTCATCTTGACTGGTGTCTTACTCTGACAGGCCACTGAATTTAGAAAGAAATCTCAATGCCTTATGTTTTAAAAGCATAGCAGATGTGAGTGAGATGCCCCTCATAGCAGGACTTGTGCCCAGCTCTCGCATTGGGATGGAGCAGAGAGGAGGACGAGTACTCAGGACACCTTCCCTCCCATTTTGCAGTATAACATTCTTCTTACTCAGCCAGTTTTCCCCCACTCTGCTCCATAAGGTAGCACTAAGCTTGAGTTCCTGGCTCAAAATGTGATTTTCACACATAACGAACCTGTCTGGGTGGAAGGGTTGGGGAGGAGCATATTTCCACACATACACTTATTTGAGAGTACACTCATCCACCGCAACTGATCATTTCAGAGTTATTAGGCAAATATCACGATGACACCAGACCTTCCTTCCAAGACATCTGGAGGGAATAACTCAGAAATTTTGCAAGATTTTTCCTTTCTTCCCACTGCCATGATTTCATTACCATAAACCAGCCTGCTAGCAGACAAATCATGGAATTATGCACCATGCTGAGCAAAGCTTTGGTGCAGGGTCCATATTTCGCCATTTATCTCACGACAAAACTCACATGTTTATCAGTCATACTTGGGAGCATTGCTGCTCTTCAGCAGAGATTTTTGCCTTCTGAGGAGGTGGTTTGTGTTCCATGCACCCTCTGAATCACATTCTGCCTTTTAGATTTTAGTACGCAATGATGACACAGCAAATTATACCCTTGTAATATGAAAACATAATATTTTTCTAGCAACAGTTCATAATGCTGTGACCAGCTGGTCCAAAATGGTTAGCAGTGACACATCCTCAAATTCTCAAAGGCGTCCTGGTAATGTGGCTCCTCAGAGTCTCTAATTTCTTGGTTTTAGGATGAAATGAATGGAGCATCTCACATGAAGGCATTCCACTCCAGATTATACAGCAGTGGGAGTTTCAGAAGAGTTGAAGTCTTCTGCTAAGCAGTTCGCCTTATTTCTGGTGACCTGTTCTCATGATGAGACAACATCTTTGATGACATGTGTGTATGTATGCTGATGATATGGGGAGATAGGGTCACCCCTAAATTCTCTGCATCCCCGAAAATGAGAGAAATGTGAGCAAAGGAAAGTCCATTGCACAGCATGTGCTGCTAGTTACTTACTTTGACTTGACATTGATGGATGCATTCAAGTATTTACAAGCTGCCTGATGAGATGACTCAGAGAAAGTTTGAAAGAAACAGCACGGCTGACACCCCTGCTTGAAGGGGGAGGAAGTGGGAGGGAAAGATTGCCTTGAGATCAGAGTTTGTGGTTTTTTAAAATGCTTCTGCTTCACAAGCCCACTCTTTGTGCTGGAGTAATTATGTGGGTGTACTAGGAAAAAAAAGCTAAGCAGCTTGAGAAAGGTCTGGCTGTGGGGAAACCCAAATTTAAAAATCTTGAAGAAGCGGAGCGGCTCAGTAGTCCTGGAGGAGGACATGCAAGCCACCTTTGCAAGAGCCTAGAGGAGTTACTAGGCCAGTCCTGGGAAGTTTGGGGTGCAGATCAGCCATCCATGTGCAACAAGCCCGCCTTTCCATCACCCTGCTGTAAAACTCCTCCCTGCTGGAGTTGTCCCCAGTCTGTGGCATTGCACGAGACATAGATCAGCACATTTCTCCCAGAACCTGAAGACTGCTTTAGTCAAAGGTTTCTCTGATCACGTGAGGATGTAAACAGGAGTAGGGACTGGAGGATCAAAAAGCCATTCAGAGCTCTTCCTTCCACCCTTACAATGTGTGGCTGTCCCCTGGAGATGTGTCCTCAAGAGCACCAAGCCTTCTTGCTTGGGGTAAGGCCAGAGCCATGGCAAGGCACAGAACAGCCGCTCTGGAGATCGTGTCTGTCGTCACTGATTTTTAATGAGCAGAGAGCAGAAAGAAACGTGCATCCTGTTCTATGAATTACCATATTTGAGCTGTTGGGCAGGAAATACCTGCACCAAGCTGGTAAGGCACTCCCAAAAGCCATTTAACTCTTCCCATTTTTCTAACAGCTTGTGCTGTTCCATATGGGAGTGATGCACCTCCACCTGTCCCCATGGCCCAGGGAGGGGAAGTACCCCTGTGAAGCCAGTGGTGTGAGGGAAAAGTGTGGTTAAACTTGGACTTCATCCCCATCCTCAAGACAGTCTTCATGAAGAAATCCTCATCCTATTACCAGCATGGTAAGAAGGACAAATTCCCTGAGTAACCAGTTGGCACAGTTCCCCAGTGTGAAGGAAGAGGAGGAAAAACACCATTTCACCTGCAGTCCTAACAGGGATTTTGTAACCTACTTTTGTACAAAGAAACCAAGGATGTCAACGATCTGAGCTGTTTCTTGTATGCATTGCTGCTTTGACTCATCAGATAAACTCCTTTCAGAGTCCATTTCAGGCAGCTCTAAAAACAATGCAGGGGTGTCTTGAGCATCCTTTGTTTGCAGCTCACACCCCGGTGAGCTCCACACCAGGTGTGGGGGCATGGGTAGAGGTGCTGCTCTGGAAGTGCGAGTTTGGTGTGGATCAGCCACCTCAGGACCCATCCACGTGCTGTAGCAGAGCCATACCCTAACTTGCAAAAGGAATGCGATGTACAAGAATTATTCTCCACCCAAGGAAATACCACATGCTACTATTTATATTCTTTTCTATCCATCTTCTGGATGCTTCCTGTTCCTTAAAATAAAATATTTAAAAAAAATTTAAAAGGGGGGAGAGATTAAGAAACTAATGGAAAATCCTAAAATGGCTGTCTTGTTCTGAAGAAATAAGAGTATTTCCCTCAAAAGTTTTTCGCAAAAATCTCTAATTGCGTTACAAGATATTCTATTTCCTTGGAATTTTGTTTTTCTGTCAGACTTTGCTGAAAGGGATATTTTTCTTGTCAAATCTTGTATAATTACAAAAGTAAAGGCACATTTTCCACTATGGTGGTGAAATTTCATTTGGAATGAAAGACATTAAAGAAATGTAGGTGTATTAATGTTGTTGAAAATGGCATTATGTAACAGACATTTGATGGACTTTCAGGTCTTTATTGGAGGTCAGATGCAGTTATTACTCATTCCCCAGTGCTCACAGAACTTGATGCCCCTTCTAACACCAATGAAAAGACTCTGGTGGACTGGAAAGGGAACTGTTGTGGGACACTGGTACATCAACTTAATTCCTCCTTTCTTTTGGGAGTATAAAGGAGCAACACTCTGACTGGCAGAGTGCAGTGAGGAAATTTGCTTAATTGCTAAAGCAATAATGGTTAATACAAATCATGACACGCGAATAAAAGAACAGGAGAAAGGAGCCTCTAGCTGCACAAGAAAAAAGCTCTATGAGGTTTTAAAATGTTCCCTTGCATGCATATATGCAGTGTTTTGTACAGTAACCATAAAAATGACATGTTTTATACCTTTCAAGCACAAGCAACCTGTTTTGACTTTGTAGCACTTGGTGAGTCATTAGAGAAACTGATCTTACTAAAAGCTTTGCTATTTCTCTTGTTCTAACTGAGATCCCTAAAAATAAAGGCTTGGGTGAGACACATGCTGCAAAAACAAAATAATGTGCATGTTCATTGTCTCCCCATCTTTGCAGTGTGCAGGCTTGAGCATCCAACTTGCCCTTTCTTTGCCATCCAGGACAAGTCCTGGCTCCAGAGCTGCTCATCTGAGATGGAGCCCTATTGGACAGAGATTAGGCTTTGTCCTTTCCTGCAAGTGCATGTGGAGGGGAAATGAGGGTATCTTTTTGCTCATAGACTCAGACTCTGGGTGATCTGGTGTAGCTGATGTCTGTGATGACACCTGGCTGAGCTCACTCCACCTGCCCATCCACTGTGTCTCGGCCATGGCACTCCTGGAACACCAAGCCTTTGGACCTGGAGCTACAGATCCAGGCACTGTGCCCGTCACAGGTCCCTTGGCTCATCCCCTGCCTGGGATCTGCCTGCTGAGCCCTTGTGCCCTGCGGAGCCCCTGGTTTGTGCTATCCTGAGCCCTGGACACCAGCCCAGCTGGTGCAAAGCTTCCCTTTGCAGCCGAGCTCCGCATGGGAAACAGCACAAATTAGAGCAAGAAGACAGAGCCACCAGAAAGCCTTTGCTTGTGATCACACCATTGCTCTCCTTAACAATCAACCACCAGAAGTGAAAGCACTTTACAGGAGGAAAAGCAACAACTAACCTACAAATACAGCATTGCATTCCCTCTCAATGTATTTCTCCCCCGAGCAATCAATTACTGTTTCTGCAATGAAGAGATTGCAACTCCTGTGAGTGGGAAAAGAGGGGTCTGATGGGAGTGTGAGGGGACTCGGCTGCGGAGGACACACTGCAGAAAGAAGCACCTCTTCTGCAAGATGCAGCACATTGCATCCAAAAGATGGGAGATGTCCCTGCACTGAGGAATCATCTTATCTCTGAATCCAAACACCTGTGAATTTTATTTATTTATTTTTGAAGGCTGATCAGGCAGCTATGTGTGCAGAGAGGCAGCAGGCTATTAATTTGTTTCAGTGTTCATGCCTTCAGTCTTCCTCTGGTTGGTTTTGAACAGTATTTTGCTGCTGAGTACCAGTGAACTCGTTCGTGGTGTCTGAAAGCTTGTCAATAAAAATAACTGCAACAAGAAAAGAACAGCTTTCCTATCGTGCAGCACTTTCAAGTTATCTTTTGATAACAAGCGGTCAGATGTCACCACTATAAAACCACATTTTCTGGGATAATGTATAACCCGAACAATAAATCCTGTATTGTATTCCTAGTCTTTCACATCAGATATGCAGGGCCCAGTGTCACTGCTTTTCCCTTCAGTTTAACCAGGGTTGGTCTGTCTGCTTAAGCTGAATGTTCTTCTGACTCCTACTCCTTTCTAAAACTAACCCACTTCATCTGCTGCCTGAATAAAAAGCTTCGTGTTAGTCACGACATCTTCCTGCACTGTTTTATTCACAAAGTTTGACAGAAAAATACATGTTATGAAACCAACTTTTAATGCTTGATGGAAATAGGTCCAAACCTGCCTGGGCAGCTGTCCTGTGAAAACTGAAGGCAGCATTAAGAGCTCCAATTCATTTTCACCTTGCTTGATGTGTTGCCAGGCTTGGGTCACCCACTGATCAGACCAAAGATCGTCATGCTGGGTGGACCAAAGGCCCATCAAAACCAACACTTGACCTCTGACAGTGGTCAGTAGTAGGTGTGTCAGGGCAGAGGAGGACAAATAAATTGTGGCGGGAATCATGTTCCCACCTTACTTCAACCAAATGTTGTACTCACAGTTTTAGTAGCTCAGGAAGCGTTTTTCTTTTTGTGTTCTGGTCATCTTATGAAGCAGTTCAGGCTTTCCACTCCACAGCATCCTCTGAGTAAAACATACCCAATGATCATGCAATGCATAAATCACTTCCTTAATTTGCTTCAGATCTTCAGTCTGATAACACTAGGAGATGTTGCCCAGAAAGGCTGTAAAATCTGCATCCTACATTCAAAACTAAGGAAGACAAATCCTGAGCTAAGCTGGCCCTTCTTAGAGAGAGGTTTGGACCAGCTTATGTCCAGAGATTCCTTTCAACCTAAATCATCCTGTCTTTATAACTTGTCAGTGTGTTCACCCCCCCCTTTTTAGCACGTAATAGTGAAACACTTCTTTATTTTCACTTTCTTCTTACCCATTAACCACGTCATTCACGATCCCATGAAGGACCGCAAAGCAACAGCCCCTCTCTGCCCTTGCCAGGTCTCTTTTCCCGACTCCAGAGTGATTATTCTGTTTTGCCTCTTCCCTTAGATAAAGGTGAGGTGCCCTGTACCTTCACTCATCCTTGCTGCCCTTCTCCCTACCTTTATTAATTCTACTTCATCCCTTCTTAGGCAGGGAGGAAGAACCAGAACTTCCTGCAGAGCTTAAGAGATGAGACCTGTGGGCACTTTCTACTATGGGAAAGTGGTGTATCCAGACTATTAGATAAACTTGTCATAATAATCCCAGTCTGGTCAACTTTGCAGAGCCATGAAACAGCATTTTCTCCATGGTACTCCCAGACTCCTATTTCTCTCTCTTACAGTAATTCTTGATTGCAATCCCATCTTAGATCATCTTCATTCCTCTTCTTTCTCCTCTTCATTCTCACATTTCCCCAGCAGCCAGGGCAGCACTGGTGTTTGTGGAGTTCTGTGGAAGTCAGGCAGTCTCAGCAGCAGCTTCCATCACACCAGGAAGCTCTGGCTTGAAGGGAAAGGCTGTGACTCCTTGGCAGCCTCAGTCAGTGTGAGTTCTGGCACCACAGCCACTTCTGCTGTCCTGCCCCGCAGCCCTGCCCCTCTCCTGCAGCACCTCCGGGCACCTTGAGTGTCCTGCCACACTTCAGAGCCTTCCTCATCCATACAAACAAAAGGTCACAGGTAGATTTCTTCCACATTAACACCTCAAAATGGCTCTAGGAAGAAGCAGAGAACACCCAGGCTAGCGCAGGGGATGGAGTGAGGCTGTGGGAGAGGGGCAGATGATGGCACTGCACTGCAGAGGCAGCTGTTCCATCAGCTGAGGCTGCCGTGGGACTGCAGCTGTGCTCACACTTCCCAGAGAGGAGCCCCTGGAAGCTCAGAGCCTGAGGAAGGAAGTTGCTAATGAGCATCTTTCCTTCCCTTTCTCACATGCAAAAGTACAATTCTTCTAATGGCAAAAGATAATAACTGCAATATGTTATGATTACACCACACATTTTTTTCTCCAGCAAATCTTTGCTGGTTTTACATAAAGTCTGTCCTCACAAGGCTGTGTGAGGTATCTAACATGGAAAGCAGAAGGCTGTCTTGCAGAGGTACAAGGTGAAGCTCAGGGATGTAAAACTATGTGATTGAGTTCATGCAATCTATTAGGAGCAGTCAAGAAACAGGACTTAAAGGTCTGTCTCAGACTTCATCAATGTCTTTAACCACCAGAAAAATGCTGGTGCAGAAGGAAGAATTTCTCCATGTAATACTGCTGGGGAAGAGATTGAGGAAAAGCCTGATGCATGTCTGAGGGAGACACCTAATTTCTTTTCATGCTTTTCAGGTACCTTATCAATAGTTTTATCTTTTAGTATCCAGAGCCTTACTTTAAGTTTCTCATCCCTAAGTAGGATGACTCAGGTTAGATGCCCTCACACAGACTGGAAAAACAATTTTCTGTCTGGGTTAGACTATTCCTCTTTTCCATACTTCTCTTCTGAAATCCCTCCAGACTTCTCTTCAGATTTCTCTTCAGAAATCTGAAAAGGATAAGCCCTGCTCTTCTAACAGTGGTGGGATGTCTTCCTCCCAGCCAAAGGCCTCTGCTCTCCAGCTATGGCTCCTGCTAGCAATCTTCATGGGCTTGAGTGAGGAAAGACTTTCAAGATATTAATACATCTATCCCTGTTCAGGAAAGCACTGCAATCAGGAACTCACTTGCAGACCTCCTGTACTGTCAATGACCTCTTGTAGAAAATGAGTGTCATACCCACAAGGGCAACAAGGCAGAGTAAGTGTAACACAACTGGTGGGACTTTCATGTTTGTCTAAGGTTTTAAATAGTCTATATTTTTATGTCATATGACTTTGAAAATGATGTTTGTTTATGTAATTAGAGACTGTACTGTCCCAAAGCAGCCAAACTGAGACTCTGTGTGCAACGTGAACATTGTCATTTCCTGGTATCTGCTTAAAATATATTCCTAATGCATTCTTTTATAGGTTTATCTCCCCCATCTTATTCAATATTCCAACATATTTTAAAAGTAAAAAAAAAAAAATGAAAAGAGAAAAAGATAAAGCTAAATTTCTAACAACTATGGCAATGACAATCCTACATATCTCTAAGGAGATGTTTTTTCTGCATGCTCTGGGAGTTACAACCACACCAAGACTTCAGCAACAACCATTTCTAGCTTTGGAGAACCTGATCACAGTCTGAACTGCTATCAGGAACTCAGACTGTCCCACCAAATGATTTCCACCAGTAGATCTCCAAGTGAATTAAGAAGAAAAGCAAGTGTTACTGTCCCCATTTCACACTCACACAAAGGCACTGGTTCCCAAAGAACGGAAGTGAGATACCTTGAGGAGAAAGGTCAGGAGCAGTAAAGCCATGGAACAGCACAAGGTCACCTAAATCCCAAACCAGATGTTGATGGCTCCCATTACTCCTCCAAAACAGCCAAAGACAAATCAGATTTCAGTTTCATTTTGATTTCAGGCTGTCCTCATGTAACTGCAAATTGCACCTCCTGTAAGAAGAAGCAAGACCTTCCCTCAGGCTGTCGCAAGAAGGCCTTGTCCTGAAGCTGTTGCAGGGAAGACAGCTGTAGAAATTGTTTTTCTATGACAAATACACGCTGTGCAGAGCAGCATGCTTGGCTCCAGAACGTGGCGATAAGGCAGGATGCGGGAATTGCCTCCCACTCTGGCCATGAACCCAGAACCACATCCTCTCTCTCGAGAACGACCCGCTGTTTTTTCCTCTGCTGCCTACTACAGACCATGGGGATGGTGGACATCGCACTCGAGCCTAAAGGGGATTGTTTACCCTGTCATGAATACCATGCCTCAGCAAAGTGGAGCTTTATAGCAGCCCACAAGTCGTCAAATCCCAGACTCGGTAACCAGAGCGCAGGAATGCACTCCTGCTCTTCCCATCCTGCTGCAGTGTTCTGCTTCTGATAGTTCAACCCTGTGCTCTGCAAAACAAAGAAATACTGCTGCAAGCACTTCCCTGACACTCTTGTTTTTAACTAGACAATGGTCTTTTCATATCCTCCATATTAAATCTGATGAGATGGCTTTGCTTAAACCTGTACACTCATATACATATTTTCATGCTGAGACAATGTTTAATAAGCTCAGTCCTGCCTAGCTGAACAATTTCTATCCAGCAGGCATGGCTCAGGTAGGTTCACAAGCCTTGAAAGGAGTTACCTGGATACTCTTCATTATTGTGGCAGCATCCCTAGTAAGTAGGGAATCACGGTTGGAGTTCTAACAGCACTATGATCATTCTCTTCTTCACATGCCAGCATTCCCACTAAAACCCAGGATGAATCTGCCCCAAGGTGAGGAACTGCTGAGCATTCAGTATCACCAGCATTCAGTGAGCAGCTTGTGGAAGCTCTGGGGGGGCTCAATTTCTACCGTAAGTGCTGCTCCCCCTAAAACAGGACAAAAGTCCATGATGAACAAGCCTTTTTAAAGCTGTGATGAAGTCATGCTGTCATCTATTCTAGCACAAGGATGAAGCCCAGAACAGCCAGAGTTGATAGTATAAATTAATCCCTCTTCATATTTGCCTTGCATTTTAATCTCAAATGGTACTAACCTACATTTGTTTGAAAACAATCAACTGGTCTCTGTTTCAATACTGGTTGTGTATGCTCTAGAATCAATTTTCCCTATTTGTACTCTCTTCCATGCTTTCATGAGTTTAATCACCTTATCTAAAAATGTACAAGAACTATAAATATGAGAAAAAGCAAACCTTTCAGCCATGAGGCTGAGTGGAAGCATGTATATCAGTGAACACATTTCCTGAGTAATAGCACACTACGCAGTTTGTAAAATGCAATTATGCTGTAGCAACCCTTATCAGGAAACATATTTACACTGATTTCTTGTAGCAATAGATCAAAGAACTTATTTTACTGACCTATATCTGTATTTAATTGTACAGCAGTTTCTTACATAAATAAGCAAATTGTCTTCCTTTTTCTGAATAATTTCCTACTAATGGACAGCAGTTTTCCTGACATAGATGCTTTGCAAAGATTCATTTTTGAAGGCTGAAACTGGTGTCTGAATTTAATATAACTCATGGTTGGAAAGTTGCAGATGCATGAAATACTGGCTGTCTGTAGAGGAAAAGAGAAGCAGTACACACAATGAGGCCACCACCTTGAGAAGACACAAGCAGGTGGCCTTGTCACAGAAACAGATTTTTTTTCTCCTGTCTATTTTCTCCTTTGCCTCTACTCACCCACAAAACTGTCTAGAAAAGTATAATTAATATTCATCCAGAAGAGAAGGACCAAGGAGCATGCAAGGCTAACAAATCCAGGCTCCTCTTCCTTTAGTAACCAGGGGTGTGCAGAATTTATGTCCCAACCATCCAACCAGACTTCCATTGAGACAGGGCCTTCAGTACAGCTGAGCAGCTGATGGCGACTCCTTCGTGGGGGCTTTTAAATATTTTGTCTCCATTCTGCTTTAAAAACTCATTCCTAGCTGCGTAAGGGCTCCACACATGGGACACGTCACCGCTGGGCTGCTGCCCTCCATGCAGCCCTGCTCAGTTAAGGGCCCTGATTTGTTTGGTTACTTCAGCACAGACAGAAATACCTGTGAGGGAATTTGCAATCATTAGCAGCACGTTCCAGACAGCATCAGCTGTGGTTTTCTGTGATTAGTCGTGCCAAGAGCAGCTGAGCTGAGGAAGAGAGCCACAGGGTTGAAGTTTCATTGAGGACTGAGCGAGAGGGTCCACAGAGCAGCCCAAAGAACCAGTCCTTTGGCCTCCTATTCCTTAGAGCTGCTATGAAATTTCTATAAAGTATCTTTTTTTACAAAACCATGACTTGTTAAAAGACCAGTGATTCTTATGGAAATATAGATGTAAAATGAAACTTTTGGTACAAATGACAGCTCGTGTTGCTCTAGGAGCCAATATGTGTCAAAGCTACTGGAGCTGATGTAGAGATTTCAGTTTCAGGATTAGGTGTTCTCCTCACCAGTGTCATTTGATAGAATGGAAGACGCATCTTCTCCAAGCCCACCCACCAGTGAAGTTTCCACCTTTTATAAATAAAAAATACTCAGGAGCATGCGTCTGAGTCTCCCTCATCCTAGAGCAGTGCTCAAACCCACACAGACAACATCTCTCGGAGAAGCACAAGCAACTTAAATGGCCAGAGATATTTAAGGAGACCCATCACAGAGCAGCTGATGGAGTGGTGTTGGGGGAATTCCTCCTGGCATGAAAAACCCCGACCAAGCCAATGAAGGGTTTAAATCTGTTTCTCCAATAACCCCAACGTGAAAAGTAAGCACCAGGCTACCACCTAGTCCAGAATAAACTTGCTTTTTTCCCTGTTTGGAGAATAATTTTAGTGATCTGCTTCATCCCAGAGCAGCATGGTAACATTTCCCAGCTAATTCTGCTGCCTAAATTTGTTCTTGAAAATGGCAACTAGTTACACTTAGGTTTCCTTAGACCAATTTGAAACCAGGTTGGCAAAATGATAAATCTTGCATTATCTTGCAATAATTACAGCTAATTCATTAAAGCTAATGCAAAAATGAAGGTCATTCATTCATGTTAACTTGTCTTTCAGGCAAGGAGATTTCTATGTCTGGCACAGTTTTCATTTCGGTGGAAAAATAAGTCACTTAGCTTGTTTACATTAATAACTTGGAGGAAGAAAGTAATCCATACAAGTCCACACTGAGAAGGAGTTCTATGGATTTGAAAAACTCTTACATGCCAGCAAAACCAAAGATCGCCTGCAAGCTTCACAAACCCCTAAACTCAACTAGTCTGTGGTTATTATGGGGAAGGACATGACATATTTCTTATTGAATTGCGTGTGGAGGCTGATCTGTGTCAGCAGACACTGCCATATGTGGCTGGCTGCCCTGTCATTTCCTACAGAGATGCTCCCAAGTCTCTGAATGACACTTAGGGAATTGTGCAGGAGAGCGTCACACATGTCCCATTAATTCCAAGAGGAGATGTGTCACTGCACTGCACCTTTTTAGAAATTTTCCATCATTACTTTCATTGTCTAAGCATTTTGCATTTCACTGAGTGATGACACAGAAGTAGAATAAAAACTGATTCTGGTTAATATCTGAGCTTGCAGGATGTTTGAAGAAGTCATTTTTACTTGAAAGAAGGAAAGAAGCCGCCAAAGGCAGCCATGGTTTAGCTGAAGAGTAGGTTATATCTATACCTACTTATATCAAGTGAAGTTCCCTTCTAGCATCTTCCTGGGAGGAAGGTTGGTTCAAAGGGCTGGTTTATTGACTGATAGTTTTCTCTAGCCCAGGATATTTTGATATTTGCATGATGGACCAAGAAACATATACCTTAGAGGGACAGGAGTAACTTCCTAGTTCAGGGGTTCTGCAGCCACAGAGAAGCACTGAAGAACAGTTGACATGGAAATCAGATCATTGGACTCAATTTCCCTGAGAATAAGGAAAGGCAAATATGCTGGAAAACATGGGCCAGTGGATTTAAACAAGCGGAAAACTATGAAGATATTTTAGACTTGGTTTAAAAACACTTGCCAAGTTGTTTAGGTTTAAAAAGAGAAAGCAGCCACTTTAGCTCATTATCGTATACAAGCCAGGCTGTCTGGCCATACTCCCTTCATGCAACACCTCACACTAGTCTTTACTATTGTTATTATTAACTTGAGTAAAGGTATTTTTCAGGAAAAAAAAATCCCAACTACCAGAACATTAAAAAAAGTATTAGTTACAGCTTTTGACCAAAAAAAAGTCATGTTTAAAATGATCTGTTAATCCATATGTACTTTGAAATGTGTTAATGTTAGTTAACCAACACATTTTGAAAGCACCACCATTTATTTTCTCAGTCCACATATGTCCTGTGGGAATTAATGAAAAAGAAAGGTAGAATCCCAAGATATTGAAATATAATCCGATGGAAGCTGATGGATCTAGTGGTCCCTAAGAGGCCACTGCTGACCGCACTGGCTGTGTATGGATTAAGCTTCCTTTTACACTGAGATTGTGGGGAAAAACAGGATCTGTGATGTGCTGAGCTACATAATGTCAGGGAAACTGCAGCCTTTTCTGGAGAGCAGCACCCAGCATTTGTAGTAACCAGGTTGTTCATTTAACATGTACTGGCTTACTAAGTAAAGTAAATTAAAGGCTGAGGTGGCAACAACGATAAGCAGCAAATTTGTTTGTTCAGTAGGGAGCTGAAACGTGTCGGCTCATGCTTTGATCAAGTTAAATTGAGAGGTTTCAAAGTACACACAGGAAATGCTCCAGCAGATTAACTTTGTCCCTGGAGGTTCGTCCCAGTCACTTTTCAGCCTTCTGCAGTCTGTTATCTGTTTTGGCAATTCTGTAACTTCAGCCTCAGAGAATCCACAGAGAAAAGTGACAGTGTTAAAGGTCAAGGGTTGACTTCTAGGGTGATGGGCATAGAGTCTTGGTATTAAGAGAGAGGCTATTGGGCAGGGTTTGGTTCTTTACAAAGAGGGGGAAAAAAAGAGAGGAAATGGAAAATTAAATGGTTTTTAAAATCATTAGCTTTAAATGCAGTTATGGTGGTAAATCATTACTACAAATCAGTATCCCTACATGCTGTGGAAATCACTACACTGAAGTCTGGCTGCTGAACGACCAGAGCCCCAAACACAATTGGCTTCAGTTCAAAGAAGGAACAAGCTTTCCCTGAAATGCTCCCCATGGACAGGTGTTTATAAATAAACACTTTTCCTACAAGTGGGTTTTCCTCTGTCTGAAATAGTGCCTCTTCGCACTGCAGCCAGCCTCTCTGTGAGCAGGTTATTTTCACAAAGCTTGTAGGAATTTGATTTTCTTTGAGAGATCAATGGGTTGAAATTTGTCAATAGGTTCAAAAGATTTCGGGGGTGTGGAAGTGACGAAGATACAAGCGCACGCAGCAGGGTTGCATAAGCCTCATTTCTGCAGGAATCAGGAAAAAAAAGTTGCAGCAATATAAAAATAAATAACTGAGCAGGCATAATTACTAAAAAAATGCCAGTAGCTAGCCAAGACTTCATTTCTGCTGAGGGCAGAAGGAAAGGGGAGATCTGTCATTTTCCTCAGCATTTAAGTATTTTAGCCTGTGACATCTGCTTTTTGAGAAGTGAGGACATTTCACAGACAAAAACCACTTCTCTCTGAAATAAGTAACGTGGAATCTTCTTGTCCTATCAGAGGTCAATAAAATCTCCTGAAGCTGGTAGATGAGATAGCATTTTTTCTGTTGCTAATAATGCTGTTAAGCAACACAGATCTGTTCATGGAACTCAGTGCTACTCATGCTGTCTCTCATCCATCGTATGCAGTGTTTAAAGCTGGCAATTTATTTCACTGTTAGGGATCATCAGTGCAAACACAACTCTATGGACCAGAGAGGTACCTACATCTGCATGATGAAATAGGCTCCATGGCCATAACACTTCTGAGTGTCCAAGCCTGACCCTAAAGGGAGCTAACTGGCTAAATCCCACTCTAGCTACTAAATCTGAATGAACTACCAGCACAATTAGTACACAGCATCTCAAGCGGAATTCAGACGATAACGTCTACAAAATCACTTGTGTGATTGCAAATCCCTTCGTCCTTGCAAAAATAATTGGCTGAGATAGGTTTTTAATATATTCAAAAACTATTTAGTATATTTGAAAAATAATATGATATTCTAAGAATGTTAAAGGCAGAGATTTTGCAGTATTGAAGAACATAACCATTTCTTATTTTATTGATGACCTATGGCACCATAGAATCCGAGAGTTATTTTCTCATCAATACAGGACCAGCTAGAAAATCCTGCTGTTTGGCAGAGCACAACCCCTAACCCAGGGAAGTGACCTATTGACTGAAAAACAACAGCAAATCTAAGTGGTCTGCTAGCCCAGTTAATTTGTTCTGTTACACTTCCCTGTTGTAGGAGTTAAATGTAAGAAACTTCAAGCATCATCCCAGAATCCCAAAAATACCTGCTTCTCTCCATTTTCAGTTCAGTTTTGTGTTTAAATAGCATTGTCTTCCTATGTATCTTCTAGACTTAAAATCCTGTCACTTGTAAGGTATTTCCCTTTAAAGAAGAACACGTGAACAAACAAGAAATTTTCCTTCTCTGTGACAACTTGGGATGCTGACCGTGGGTACTGCTGATTGCTGTGCCCAGGGTGATGTGCTGTGGCATGAAGAGCCTGGTTAAAATTCAAAAGGGTTGCTGCACATTTCCCCTCCTATTTAGTATCTTTATTTGCACTCCTCTTTGCACAGCCTTCTGGACAATCCCTTCGTGCTCACGGTTCTCCTGACCCCTTCATTATCCTACATTAACTTCTTGTTAAAGACTTTCCTGCTGGGAAACGTAGAAACTTTCTTCCTTCCCCCAGTGAGATCTTAACTTAGAAAGAACAGTTATAGCAATAATTCAATTTAGAAAAGAAGAAAAATGAGACAGCTGCTCAGCCATGCTATTCAGCATTGATTTTTTATTTCTTTTCAACCTTCTTAAGTTTTTCACGTTTTTTTAGGAATGGAATCTGTGTGGAGCAGAAATTTTTGGTCTCATTTTTGTTGGAAACACATAATACTAGTTATTCATGCAAAAGCAGTTCTAAATTTAAACAAAAAGTAAACCATAACCTGAAATCCACTTTTTTTTTTAGAGCTAGCAATCACTCCAGACAATTCAGCGCAATTTTGACTGTAAGTGCATGAGCTTAGCTTTTTGCTTGAGATAGATCAAAAATACTCCCCAAATAAACTTTCCTACAGTATTTCCAGCACAGCCTTAAAAAGAGTCAGAGACAAAAAAAACCTTCGAAGCCTGCTGCACCGAGGCAGGAGGTCAAAGTGCTCGTACAAATTGGTAAAGAAGTCATGTTTTATCAGTGACGCTGCAATTACGGACGTTTGATTTCTGTTTGTAGGACAAGGTCCTCTCATTGATGGAGAACCCACCGGGCATGGAAAGAAAGGGATCTTTGTGTGAGGAGCAGCAGCACATGACAGGCATCCTTGTGACCGGCTGGCTGACGCAGCCCAGGCTGCCCAGGCTTGGGCTCTCCCAGCTCTCGCTGTGTTCCACCCCCATGACTGGAGTCTGGTCAGCTCTCCCACAAAAAACAAAAAACAAAAAACAAAAAAAACAGAAAAAACATGCCAAAAAACAAAACCCAAACCAAAACCCAAACCCACAGCTTTTGAAAGAGGTGGTTGTGCTCATGGTCAAAATAAATAAACTAAGAAAGAACAAACTACAGCCCCCTGGGCAGTGCTTGGCCTGGCTGTTCCCTGAACAAGCCTGTTTCTAGATTGCAGCAGGTATCTTTCCCAGAGCTGAAGGGCTCTCCAAGGGAGTGATTTCCTTTTTTATTTTTCCCCCTCAGGCATTTCAATGGGAAAGTTAAAAATAAATGAAACGAATCAATGCCTTTTGGCTGCCGCTGTTTCAGCTGATGCCTCCTCTAGCAAAACACAAGCTTGATATGGTGCCTGAGAGCTCTTCACAAGACAAAATGGGCTTCTCCACACAAGATTTTACAACTGCAGCCTTCCATCCTTATGACTTTGAGTAATGTTTTACTTCTGAATGTTTATGCTTTCCAGCTACGAGCGAATATATGAAATAGCGCTTCTGTGCAGTGGGAAGCAACCTAACAAGCCTGAGCTACACGAGGGCACTGGAGGAGTTTACAAATGTGTGGAGAGCATGTAATGAGAAACCCAGGGAATGGTACCATTCAAGGGAGTCCTCTGACGGAGCTGGGGACAGCACTGTGCCTGGAGAGGAGCAGACAATCAACCTGAGCAAAAAAAGGGGCATCTTAACCTCCAGCTGAATGTAGGTACCCAAATATCTGGTCTTGGATGGGGTCTTGTTAGGTTTGAGGGAAAATCTATAGGCAGAAGAAGGCAAGCTTGGCTGATTTGGATTTTACAGGGCCAGCCTTACCTTAATTAGGCACCACAGGAAGTGGATGAGTGGAGGAATAAATAACATGTTGAACCAATACAGAGCTGCAGAAGAAAAAAATCTCCTTGGGGTTAAAAATTTTGTGAAATTCTTGCTTTTGTCTGGGAGAGAGGCACTTATTGGTTGGGAACAAAACAACATTGGTGGAGACTGAAGGGGCTGGAGATGACTTTCTGGGAATAGGGTCCAACCCCAACAGTCTCCCCAAAAAAATTCAATTCAGCTCTTGCAGGGAGTGAAAGTTTAGCTCTGCTTCCAAGACAGAAGCTAAAAGAGCGGCTGGAGAGGTGAATTGCTCTCTTAGGTACATGGACTGAAGGAAAAGCTAGTGTGTGCACAAACTTAACAGCCACTATAGAATGTCAGGGTGAATGCCACATTTAACAGTGATCCTAAAAAAGCAAATGATTATGTGAAGAAAGCAACTGGCAGCATAATGTTTTGAAATTCCTGTCATACTAAATATTTTCCTGTGGTTTTGCAAGAATGGAGTGGCACAAGTACCATTAATAAAAAGACCCCTACCATCAGAGATCACGTAAGGATGAATTCGCTGCTGCCCTCAGGCATTTCACAGGAAGCCAGAACACGTTTTTGATGGTAAAATGGGGTAAGAAGATTTACATACTGGACATTTTAGTAAAAAGAGAATCAGAAGAAGAGTACAGGCAGAGTCTGCTGCTCCACTGGTCAAGGTAAGGGTACAAAGTCCAGCATCCCACAAAATCTATCTCACTGTCTGAAATCTAGTCTGAAAGCACTCAAGAGCGGTCTGTGAGTAGACTGTGCAGGGACAGCACTCCACAAAGGATGCAGCCCTTGACAGCCTGCCTGTAAAACAGAAGCAGATGACGAGAGCAGGGCAGGGAACAGAGCTCAGCATCCAAGAGATCAAGTGCATGGTAGCACAGTAGACTGGATAGGCAGAACCTCTGCCCCACGGCCTCCAAGCCTAGTGCGCCGGTGACACGGTGACACAGTGCCAGCACAGCATGCCTACACACGGGCACCAAAGCAGTCTGGCCTTCCCAGCGTAAGGGATCACAGAACTGACTCAGAGGAGGGGCCACTTGGCTACTGCTCTGTCCAGGAAGACCAGGACCAGAGGGGTCCATTAGAGGAGGCGCTTGACCCTGGCAAGGGGAGGCACCAGGAGTAACACCAAAGGGGCTGTAGTCACCATGAGCACCCTCCAGATCGGATGTCCCTCAAATGGTTTTAGCTTCCCTTTGAGTTCCCCTGTTGGCCTGAGGAGAAAGGAAGTTGTGCCCAGTGGTAGCCTGGCCATGCCGGTCAGACATGGCTGCTGGGCTGGGTTTCTCTTCCCACAGTGCTCAAACCTGACAGGCACAGGGGGACTGACCCCCATCTCCTCACCGGGACACCCTGCTTAACCATCCTCAGGTGGCCACTGTCTCCTTCTGCTTCACCACTGCCTGCCCAGATTCCCAACCCCTGGGCTTGGCCAGGCAGTGCCCAGGGCATGGGGCCAGCCTGTCTTCTCTGATCAATACTCAGCTGTGGGGTGTTCCTCCACCTCCCTCTAAAACCCCACAGTGGTCTAGCAGACAGGGAAAGCAGCATGTGGCTGGCTAGCCCCAGGCTCCCTGGCCCTTCAAGAGGAAGGCGGCAGGCTCTCTTACACCATCCTTCAATAATTTACTAGACAGGCACTAACAGCTTCCCCCTCTGTTGCAACAAGCAAGTCAAAAACAGTAGAGCAGAAGCATCCATCTCTGACATTCCTGCAGGTTTTCTGTAATGGATCACTTTTGATTAATTAGTGAAACAAGTTTGAAACAGCCTGCAGGATACTTGGTGTGTGCTTGTGTCTCAAACTGGAACAGGAAACCAAATCTCTCTGTATAAAACTTGAACATAAAAACTCTGCCCTTATTGTTTCCACTTTCACAGGGGTCCTCCTTTCTCTGTTGTCCGTGTAGAAAAGAAAAAAAATCTAAAACATCTTTGCTTTCATACTAGAACTAAAAATTTTAAAAAAATTAGTTTTGCTCCCCTTTCCCTCTCTGACCTGTGATCACAGAGCCATTGTTCGACAAAATGTAGCACAAACACACAGCATGGCATTTCTCCTGCAGGTTTGCTGTCTAAGAGCTTCCTCAGTTAAAAACTGAGCCAGGGACTGGCTTCCTACAGCTGGTTACCAGTTCAACACTTGAAACACAGCTCATCTTTGACAAAGTCCCACGATGCTGAATGTGGTATCAATCTCAGCCTGCATGGGCAACACCAGCTCTGGACTCTCTTGAACTGCAGCACACACTGTCAAGAGAATGTCTTAAGATGCTCACTCAGAGAATTTTTGTTAATTTTATTATATGTTGCCCAAACCACCAGAAAAAAAAATAAAAAATGGTTAAAGACAGCAACTTTCTCCTTTTTTTTCCCTGAGGAATTAGTCTGAGGCCTTGCACGCTTTCCCACGCTCGCAGATTGCGGGTTATAAACGCGTGGGAGTAATGCAGTTTCGATCAGTCAGGTAGGCTGGGTTTCTGTTAGCTGGCTGCATACCTTTGAGCCCTATCAGCACACAGTGATCAGTGGAATTCCTGGCATTTTTGTCATAGCATCAGAGGCAGTACTTTACAGAGTAAATACCAATGACCTGCTGTTCTGTCAGGGCTCTGTACTTACCTTTTATTTTCAAGTCAAAGGTTAGGCCTATTTATGTAAATCCTCAGCCATGGGCCAAGTAATCTGACCTCCTGGTTTTCATTCTCCTAATTGTTTCAGGTATTTTTCTTGAAAAGTTTGGTCAGTTAAAGCTAGGGATCTTTTTTTAAGGCGCCTTTGAAGGGCTCTAGGGGCTTTCATAGCCCACCCAGTTTGCAAAGTGGAAACATCAGTGACCTGATGCCCTGGGCACTTATTTAAAATTCATTACCAGGAAATAAGGTTTTGATATATAGCCCCTCTATGCTGAAGAATATCTTAAGGAACATATGCATGCCATTTTTTACTTTGGATTATGTGATCTCTGAAGCCACATAGCGAGGCAATAATAAATTATACTCCTGTTTGCCCTTCATTTCTAATAAGAACGTTATTCAGCTGTAGATAGTTTTGACTTCCCACATGCTGGCCACTGCTTACAATTCCTTTGTTACTTCATGCTTGGCCGTGCCATTTTATTCATAAAAGGGTGTCCGAAGCTGTATAACAAGAAAAAGAAATTTACTGGTTTTTTTCAAGCCTTTTCTCTGAGACTCAGCCCTGCTTATATTCAAAGATTAAAAAGCAACATGAATATCTCCTGAATAAGAGAGAAATACAGCCAGTTTACTCATACATTAAGGAGTACAGCTACTCTAGATGTTGTCCCATCACCCCTGGGCATAGAAGCTACCTATTTCCATATGACCAAAACCAGCTATAGATAGCTCCATAGTGGCAGTAATTCTCTCCCCTCTGCAGGTATATTAAAAGTAAAAACATTTATCAGATCACTGCTTTCACTTCTGACCATGAACAAATCACATAAAATGCATGCTAACACATTTCAGTATTTATTTTTTCCCCAGTCTTCCTCCTGTTAAGTGTCATTTTGAGGTATGCACTGGAAAAGGATAATTAATATAAGAATAATATGTTCTTTAACTGGTGCTGATACCGGAGCTCATGCTACCATCTGAAAGCAGCAGCTCTAAACTGGAATTTGGCTTCTGCATTTTGGGCCTGCGGGGACCAAAAGAACAATCAGAGAGCTGAAGTTTCAGCTTCTGGGGCACTCATTATGCAGCTAATTCTCCAGGTGTATTCCTTTTAATTATTGGAATAGTCACTTGTCTGCTCCTGGTGAAAAAAGGAATTGTAAGAAACCAGGCTAAGTGAAAAGCACCATTTACATTCTTCACTGCTATGTGCTACTGCCTTGAATTACAATGTTCATTTTTTCAACCCTCAGGTAGCTACAGCCTCATGCTGGGGGGAAAAAATTCCTGCATCCCATACCCAGCAGTGGAAGAACACTGAGGAAACACTGAGGAAGGATGGTCAAGTCCCTCCACCTGAAGCCATTAGTAGCTAAAACACATAAGCTGGGATAGAAATTAGCAGATAGCAGATAGCAGAAATTGCCATGGCAAACAGATGAGCGATGGAGGCATAAAATAACAACGGCTGGCAAATGGAAATAGAAGTCAAACTGTCAGAAAAGGTGAAATTACAGTGAGGCTCTCAGGCCTTCACGAAATGCGGAACCCATACTTAGGAGAGAAATTGTACATTGGGACTTTTCCCCACCACTCCTGATTTCACAGGCCACTTCCCACGCTCAGCCACAATTGCTCAATATCTCTGCAGCAACTGCAACTGTTACTTACATGCCAAATTTTGAAAATACTCTGACTTTCTTTGAACTGAAGGAGGTGTTGTTGTTTGGTAAGGCAAGTTCCCAGGAGACACTGTTTGAGACCATGCTCCGAAGCCCTGTTTTCTACCAGCAGTACCAAAGTGCACATTTCTGTTGGTACTTCCGGGCCCCTCAGAGGAGAAGATGTGACCAAATCATTACCATCCTGAGGTCTATTTCTTTTCATACATAGATATCTTCCTAACATTAAATGGATGTGACTGTATAGCCTGCCTATGCCCAGAGGATGAGTGATGATGTTAAGATTCATCAGCACTGGATGAGGCCAAGGCACTGACACCAACGCTTTTGCCTTCCCAAGATGTGACCAAAATAAGTCAGCATCACCTCGATTACGTTGTAGGGAGTCTTTGACCTCTCTATATGCCCCTGTTGCCTTGACCTGGGAGGGAGCCATCTGGGGCGTGGGATTTAAGCCTTCCAAGTTGGGAGCCCACAGCATTTCACAGACCCCAAGGGGACACATGCTGATGAGTGCAGGAGTCCAGTTAAAGAGTCCACAGTCAGGTAGGCATGGATATGAAATATCCAAGGGGACTGAAGGTCTGTAAGTGGATGCAGAGGAGCAGGAGGAAGGGTAAATTGCTGTCAGTTGAGGTTCCCCAAGAGCTCAATCAATCCAAGTCCTGCCATTTCCTTCTCACCCCAGCCACAAACTCCAGCAAGATGTTGTGTGCCAGAACCAGGCCTTCCTGTGACCCTGCTGTCTGGGTCAGGGAGTCAAATCAGGTAAAAACTAACTCTGCAGGAAAAAGCTGAAGCCTTTAAGAAGTTTAGTTCCCTGAACAGGCTCATGACATGACCATGCAAATATCAGTGCTGGCAAGAAGAGAGGGAGCAAGGTGCAGGACCAAAGCTCTGACTTGGACCTGAATCAATTTGGACATGAGCCCTTAAACAAAGAGCTAAACTAGTCTGGGTAACGTCACAAGCATGAAACAATTCCCCAAACTACTGCTCACCTTCCTATTTACACAGCAATCCCCTGCTTCAGACGAGTGCATGAGGACACATTTTTCTGAGGCAACAAACATTTTCCTTCCATGCAGAATAAACCCCTCCCACACACCGCTCAAACGCAACCTGCTTGACCCTTAACTTGTCTACTGGGCCCCAAACCAGATATAAAAACTGAACTCTGAGGGCTGTTCAGCAGGGCTAGAACAGCTGACCAGATCTCTGCCAGCCTTTACAAGCTTGTTGAAAGACAAAAAGAGCATTCTAGTTCAGCTCAGTTGGGCTTGCTAAACCACAGCATTCCCAACCAAGTCCAGCAGGTTTTGACTCAGCGCTATTGTTCTTAGGCACATGGCAGACACAACTTACTTGCTTCCCATTTTCTTGTTTTGTTGTGTTCTAAAGCATTGCCTCTCATTCCTCTCTAATTCCTGGCAGTGTTTCATGGGATTTTGTGCTTTAAGCACACAGCTCTCAGAAACAACAATTCTTCTGCAGATATTTCTCCTCTGTAGTTGTCGCTTTTCTCTTTAGAGACAGCGTGATCCCATATCACTTTTGACTAAAAGATATATGATCCCTGACAGCATCTTGGCCTTACTCCATAAAAGCACACTGTTTTATTTACTGTCCATGTGAGCCTGCCTGGAGAGATATAAGGCATTTTCTATTGATATTTCGTTTAGCATGAAAAATTTTTAATGTACTTCTGTCAGATGTCCACCTTCATACTACAAGTTAACTGATGCTTTCCTACTTACTCTTTCCAAAGGCTTCTGATTTTGTGGTTTGCAAAGGCAGCTGTGTATATGGTGCATGCACCACCTACCTCCCCACCAACTGGGTTATCCTGTTCAAAACACCATCGTGATCCTTGGTGCGTTACATGGCATTGTGGCAGCATCGGTTTTGTCTTCTCGGTCAAACACACAGAAAGGCGTGCCCCACGTCCCGCTGAGGCCATTTTGCACGCTTCCCGAACAACATTTTCCCAAGCAACATTTTGTACACTCCCCAAACACGGGCCAGATCCCACAGTTACAGAATATAGCCTTGGGATCCTCATTGCTGCAACCAAAAGAGCGCTGCCTCAGATCCCAGTAGGACATGGATGAGACGCAGGCCTGGTCCCCAGCATGGCCTCTGGCTTGGCACTGCGGGGCCTGCTCCCAGAGCCATCCCAACTGGTGTTTGCTGCTCCACAGCTCCATCCCTGTCCACTCCCTTCTCCAGGCAGGCAGGGTACACCCTGGCATGGCGCAAACTGGTGTGTCCACACACGCAGATGTGGCCAGAGGCTGTGTCCGTGTGGTGCATGGCAATGCATCCCACAAGGTACAAACAGCCCTTGTGTCCGGGACAAAAATCTCCCCTCAGAGAAGGTGTGAGGACAGCACGAGTGGAAATACCTGTTCAAGCTCGCATAGCTACCTTAATCCTGTGACACAGCCTCTCTCAGTTCTTGGTCTAAACACCTTCCGTACATCCACATGCCTTCCCTCTATTTCACTCTCTGCCAGTGGCCTCGACAACCGGTCTGGGCTCTAACCAGAAGTTCACACACAGGAGAACTGGAATGATTTCCAACCCTGTCTTCACACTGCTTGGCTGGGGTGTGAAATGAGGCTTCGTTCTCCGGGGAGATATTTGGGTCACAGTCAGGGATGGAGTGACCTACTTCAGTATCCTTGGGAATTACTTTTACTCTCCATTTCTGACTCAAGAGCCGTGCCCAGACAGATGTATTACCGCAATATTGCAACTGTCCCAGTAAAACCTGCCAGCCCTGACTGATCTTGGCATCCCTCCTAATACCCCTGGAACCATTCACCCCTCCTGGCTGGTCTGCTGGCATGGGAATAGACAGAGCACCTCGGCAAACCTCACCAGGCCATCCTTGCCCTTTGGTAAATGCGCAGGATCAGCCCATTACAGAGGGATGTTTCAGCATATGCAATGCAATTATGTCAATATCAAGACATAGCGGATTTCTCTCCAACACAATTTCATCAAATCAAGAAAAGTGTCCTAATTCCTACAGCAGTAAGTTGTCTCCCTTCCCCCTCAGATACAGCATTAACCTTCCCTACTCGGCAACCTACTCACAAGATTGCTGATAGCTACTAATTAAAAAGGTTTTTAACTGACTGCAAAACAGGACTGAGTGAAATTATGAGTATCAGTGCTATAGATATGAATTTTAATTTGGATTTCTGAAATAGGCAGTTACAGTTTATATATATATATATACACATATATACACAGACATCCTTACTTATATGCGTTTGTATATTACACAGAGCATGGCCCTCCTGTGGGTGGGTATGAAGGAAAAGACAAAGCTTGTGAATTCAAATTTCAGATGCCAAGTGGAAGATCAAGAATTTTTAATCCCTTAAAAATGCTCTTTCCACAAAGTAGGAAGATGTCCATTTTCCAGGATTTGCCCAAGTCTGCCAAAGGATGATTTCCTCCATCCTGTTGTCTGCTGATGAGATCACAGCTCTAGACCCTGTCAGCTGAGACATCGTAGTTGAAAGTAGTTGTAGTTTTGAAGCTCAGAGCCAGAGGTAATAAGTCTCTGAATAGAGGAGTTAGTGTTAACTCTCATTGGATGACTCAGGACATTTCAGCTTTCTCCTGAAGAGCTTTGAATTTAATCTGTTCGTGTTTTCACACCCAGAAATGAAGCAGATTCAGCAGCTGAATTCTGGTCTGGGTGGCTGCAAAAAATGATTGAAATGCAACTTGAGTGAACCCTAGAGGCTCATTATACAGAAGGTACCCTCTTCAGTAGCAACTGGAAATATCATGCTTCTGTTACAAAAATACACAGCCCTTCTTCCTTGAAGCCAATTTCCAAAACAATTTTTCAGATAAGAAAGGAGAAATTTTGGGAAAATAAAAGAGACTGCAATTCACTGGCACCTGGCAGAACTGACTGCAGCATTGCACGGACATAATCTGCCCTGTTTACAAAGAGACAAAATGTCTCTCCAAAAAGCCTTCCTCCATTCATTTCTACACAAGCATGGCTTACACCCTCACTCTAAGGTTTGAGCTTCATTTTCATAAGATGTTTTTCTGCCTCCTCACAGTTGGAGTCCTTCCCCGTTTACTTCCCCCTTAAACAAACAAACATATCAAAGAGGTATATTTTTTTTTACATTTGTTTTCTATCTAGCTATGAATTAATTGATTTAAACTGATAGGCCAGAGGCAGATTTTTGGGTTTCTAAAATCTTATTACTCAAATCTTAGTTTATGCAAAATGAGCAAGAGAAGTCAACTGTGCCTCAGTCATTGGAGTTTTCAGGAGGAGGGAGAAATGGAGATTACTTTCTAAAATCTGGTTTTGATTTGTCTCGGAGGCAAATTAGATTTCTTTCCATCCAGGAAAGCAAGGTGTAGAACATTCCATCACTGGTCTCCTTTTAAAAGGATTTCAACAAGAGATATGAACTGCGCCTTAATTTTCAATCTATAGAAGAGTTGCAGAAGTGTTTCTTTAAAGGAAAGAGGCGTTAAGAAATGTTATTGAAATGTGGGAAAATAAATAACTTTTATCCCTCATGATCAATATCAGTAAAGGTGACTGTCAGAGGCCTAAATCTGAGGCAGAGCTGAAACTCCCCCTGTTGGCACCTGGTAGGCCATGCTTGAAAACCATCTTTCCTCTGTCTTCACAAACCCTTGGGGATTTATTCCAAATGAACAGGTACAAAACCTCAGTTATTTGCTCCTTAATGCCAGCCAGGAGACAAATTAGCCAAGTCTTCTGAAATCTGTGCCACTGAGCCTCCCCGTGCCTCACGCTTGGTGAGCGGCGAGATCTGAAAGTGGAATAAACCCATGTAGCGGTGCAGGCTGGTGAGGAGAAGCTGCAAAGCAAGAAGGAAAATTAACCACGGGGTGCAGCTCAGTGAAAAGTGAAACATTAAAGGAGAAGGAGCCTCCAGCCATCCTGAGAGTTTGGGGAGGAGGGAGCAGTGCCTGCTCAGTGGAGATGACAGGTATCAGGCAGTGCTTTTTCTAACAGCTTGTGAATTTATCCTTGGGTTCACAAGGTGGTGATGGCACTATCAGTTGGTTCATCCATCATCAGAAAAAAAACCCCACCACAAATAAACAAATTGATCTATGGAGCTGGCCCCTATCCAATGGCAGAAAAAAAAAATTAGAAAGAGGAAGAATTATATGTATTAGTCTGGCTATGGATAGCAAATAATACAAGCCATCGAATCCAGCTAATAAGCCTACTCACTTTGTGTCAGGGAAGCTACATATCCCGGAGGGATTCTTCAGAGGCTGAGTTTCAGTCATCCTGCCAACTGCATTTGCTGTCATTTGGAGCAAATTCCTACAGCCCTTTCTCTTTTTTTTTGCCTGTCATAATTAACTTCCCAGACCATCTTTATGCACAAGGATCAGGGTTAGCACAGGCAGTACTCTTCGTCTGCAGACTGAACATATGTTGCGGGTCTTCTTGTTCCCTCCTTGTACCTAATGGTTCTTCTGACTCTCAAAATTCAGAGTAATGCATCTGACAATTCCAAGGACAAGAACTAACAAGACTTTTAGCACTGCAGAGCCAATGCAACTGTGAGGAAACAAATTAGCACCTATTCTTCTGTGTGGACCACAACCACCTATATCTGCTAACCTGCTGACCATAGAAACATTACTTTTGACATTGATGTCGAAACCATACAGACGCTGATACTGTTTGATACTTGCGTGTTTCTAGCATTGTTTGCCACAAATGTTTGCTGTTCAAAATATTTCCAGTCGTGGAAATTACCGTATAGAAGTTCTCTTTATATAAAATAATATCCCTATGACACAGCTGAGGGAAGAATTTATATGGAAAGCGCTGGACGGCACAGACTCGTGACATGTGAGATCTGTAAGGAGACATTTCTCCCTTTCATAAAAGGCAGCAGATACTGAGGATTGCTTGAAACCGTGCCCAGTTTACTCCTTCCAAGGGAGGATGCATTTTGCAGTTAGGGTCAAACTCTGTTCCTCAATAAACACTGAGTGTGTCCTTTCCTCTACAGAGTCCTACTGACCCAAGTGCAGACCTTGGAGGAGCGGAGTGCTACCCACAATGACTACAGATGGCAGGATCTCATTCTGCTGTATCGACCCTGCAATTCTGCAGTTCCTACTGTATCTGTGCTACACTGGCAGGAGGTCTGCTCTGATCTTTCTCTCCTTGTAAAATCATTATCCCAAGAAAAGCTAGCTAGTCATTAAATATTAAATGAAATTAAACTCATACATGCAGTTGTTCTGACAATTCATTTTACTGACAGCAGAATTTTGTTACTGCTTTTCAGATAAAAATGTGAAGAGACTGCAAGAGTGTTTTAGCACTGCACGAAAAAGCAAATATCATTTCTGTCTGTTCACCCATGACAGGAAGAGTTAACCACAGGCATGCTGCTCCACAATGTACCACATCATGAGCAGGAAGCCAAGTTCAAGCATCCTTTACACCATCCCTGAATTCACCAGCATAGTTTCTCACCTCTATCCAATGGCCCTTTGGCCTCCCCTCTCCACAGTTTGTGTTGGTGACTCAAGTGGAGCACACACATGCTACAGGCACCTGGCAGAGCCCCAAGGAGCTCACTCATCACTCCCCTGCTACGGCACTTCTGAACTGGACAAAACCCCATATGGACATTTCCCATAATGGAAATCATATTTAAAACAGTCTTTTAGTGATGAATCATTCATGGGGGTGCTTGGAGGCCTTCCGAAGCCCTCAGCAAGCACAGGGCTGACAAAGGCACAGGGAAAGAGCAGCGGATGTCAGCAGGGAATCAGTGTCGGACCATTGGGTGCCTGGGACAGGAGGTCCCTGCAGAGCAGCCCCTGGCAGCTGGATGTCCTGAGTGTCCTCCTGGAGGCCACCTTACAGAGGTGCATTATTCAACACCAGTAGAAGCATTTGTTAAGTCACCCAGTTTCAGCTCGGGGGCATCAGCAGTGGTTGTCCCAAGATGCTGATGTGCCAGAAGGACACCACCCAAAGCCCCATGCGTCCCCAGTGCCACACAGAAAAAGACACAGAGGGTCCACCAAGGAGAGCAAGGCTGTGGACAGCACTGACAGCAGGCCCTGAGGAGGCTGCTGGTCAGGAGTTTCCTTCCTGGGCATCAGCTGTAGCTCAGCACGTTGACCCAGAACTCGCTCAGACGTGAGGTGCTCACGCAGCCCTGTGACGCTGCTTCCCTGAGAGCAGCAGCTCCAGCAGTTTGTTTTGCTGTGATGGTGAAGCTCTGCTCTGAGCACAAGCGCTTCATCCCAGGAGGGGAACAGCCACAAACAGGTTGAACGTGGTTTCACACCCTTTCATGGGCTGCACACAGCAACAAATTTCCTTTGAGCATGCCTTTGCATCCCTACCAGGCTACCGCTGGTCTGGCCTTAAGACAACCTGGGCATCCACTGTCTTTTCTCAAATGTGTTTTCAGTGAAATACCTACTTTTGCTTTAGGATTGCTTTGAATGCTAATGTGTTCATCTTTAT
Source organism: Oriolus oriolus (assembly GCA_013400235.1). Taxonomy (NCBI): domain Eukaryota; kingdom Metazoa; phylum Chordata; class Aves; order Passeriformes; family Corvidae; genus Oriolus; species Oriolus oriolus. The sequence goes on along the minus strand of VXBT01008393.1, from coordinate 92,905 downwards.
TTCTTCAGAACAAACTGTTTGTAATTTCACAGGTTTTGTTCTTTTCTGAATGTGCTATCTGCAAATGGATTAGCTTTACTTTCAGCCTCAAGTGCTTCTGTGCAGGCATTTTAAAGTGAAAGAACTTTGGAAAAACAATTTTCTGGAGTGCTTCAAGAAAACCAAAAATCACATGAAGTGACTCTGAATTGTTGCACTGTATTAAATGACTTAAATGCTTAAAGCTGGAATTTTTTAAGGTTCTTCAAACTGTTCAGAGAGAGAAATATATAAAATAATACTCCTTAATGCTTTCACTTGTTCTTTAGTCTCAAATCAAGTTCTCTAAATGCTTGCAATGCTATGCTTTATTCATAAAAGGTGAAATTCATTCATTCTGCATAAATCCTTACTCATCAATCAAGGCAACAAGTAGGAAATGGAGGGAAGATAAACTGCACTGTTCAAAATAAGCAGACTAGCAGAGTGATTCACAGCACTTAAAACTAGGCTCCTGTTCTGAATCATCCTCTGGAGAAGTTTCTCCTTCTCCAGTAAGTACATGGGGAGTTTAGGAGGCGAGTCTCCTTTGGCTGAAGTAAGCCACTATGTACTAGCCCCTTCACTCAGACCATCAGTTTCCTCTCAGATCCATAATGTTCTGCTTCTGGATCCTCTCTCTACATAGCTTCACGGTGGGGTTAAGTCATCCCCATTTAGAGGGAATTCTCATTTTCCTGAATGTTGCAATCATCCTTGAAAGGTGTAAAACACAATCAGCAAGGAAAAAAAATTGCAAACAAAGGAAAAAGTGAGAAGAGCTAAATAAACAATAAAAATATCAGTGCCGAAGGACATTAGTCTTTGCTGTCTGGGGCAGCACGACACACGAGGTTTTTCCCTTGCCCCTATTGCAATAAGAAATGAAGAAAACCTGCCTGCAAATATTTATTCATATTTAAAATACATTAATTTGGCAATATTTGCAGTCAGTGTGTATCCACTTTACTTGATCATTCCAGCACCCACATTCCACCGAGCTGTATATTTAACAGTAAAATTCACAATTTGCACTGCTTGGTGTGCTACAGAAGCCATTCAATCAGAGAACAGAAATGATTTGACCGCAAATTTGCAACTGTAAATATTTATATCTAAGCGTTTGTAAATTATGTGCAGTACAAGAATAATTGCCAAATCAATTCAAAAGGCAAAACTGAATAAATTAATGCATCTATGAATTATTCATGAATTTTACCTTCTCATATAGCAAGTTCATTATTTCTCTATGTAACCAGTAAGCAGCTAATATGTCTGAGTTCATTGAAAATATCGATTAGTCTTCTGGATACACTATTCAGAGCTTTTAATCAACGGAAGATTTCAATAAATATTAAACTTTCGTTTAGGGAAAATATGAGAAATCTTGGTTCTAGGGATAATACATGCTTATTCCAGAGTATAAGGAAAAAGTATTTGCAATTTATCCGAAATATCAAGAGATTTTTCCATAGCTATTTTAGCTTAGATGAGTGTAATAATAAAGTGCTCAAGAATTAATTGGCCAGGAATCTTGCAGATTTGATTGATCTTGGTAAGATCAGTCCAAAAGACAGAGCCTGACTGTTCCAAACAGCTACACACTGTGGAGAGAAGCCATCATTTTCTCTAAAGATTGGAGAAAGCTCACGCTTCTCTTGCAAGGAAGAAAAGCCCAAGACACACCTCTTCTACCTTGGCAAGTCTGTGAATGGCTTGGAGGCAGGAAATGAGAGCAGCTCCTGGAGGGTTTGCAGTTCTGTTGTGAGATGGGGCTCAAGGACAGACGAGGGATGTTGGCCTCAGCTTGGCTCCCTTGCCCCCAGAACTGGGAGTGGCTTTCACCCCACAGCCCCCCACAGCACAGCCTTGGTGACAGCACAACCTCTGTGCCCGTGGACCCAACACATCTCAAGAGCTGCTGCAGCTGCCTCCGACCTTCCTTGGGCACTGTGCATTACATTCTGCTTCTGACTTCAGGCAACAGCTTAGAACAGCAGCGCTGTAGGTCTGTGTAATTTGTGCACTGCTGGTGGGAAAAACAAGAGCAAGAGTCTCTCTGGGAGGCATCTTCCTGGTTACTAAGGTACAATCACCAGGAACAAGATTCAGAGTGATCAGAGGGGTTTGTCAGCCACTTTTAAAGTTTTGCAGATGCTGAGGCTGTTGATAGGTATTTTATATTAGACTGGTTTATCCCAATTATTTCCACTTGTTTTCTTGTGTTTTGTTTAGCTGTGTATGTGTTTGCATGAGAGAGAGAGAGAGAAAGGAAAGAAAAGGAAAACATTGCTATGCACATTTGGCTACCACTGCAGAGAAGGTCCAGTCTCTGATTTTATCTTCAGAGGGAGATGACACTCTACAGTTAACCCATGCAGAAACTTCAAAAAAACCAGATTGTTGATGACAGATTCTGGTTTATGAGACCAGGTAGTCCAGCCTCACAGGTTACTCTACAGTGTGAGGGGGTGTGTACCTCTGCTCTACTTAGAAGTTTCAAGTACAGAGATATTTCCAGATAAGACAAACTTATCTCTGCAGGAAAAGCAGTGAGCAGAGGCTGCAGCACACAGGGTGTGTGCAGACAGACAAGATGCAGTATCTTCTAGGTTGGAGCACCACTCAGCTATCCTACTTCTCCATGCTTTGCTTCATTTTGATGGTGCGCTCAGAGAAGCAAAGGAAACATTTTTCAGTGCGCACTTACCTACAAGCAGTTTGAATACAGCATTGTGCAAGCAACAGAAGTGAAGAAGTCATAGAAATTAAAGGCCATAAGGCCACTTCAAGGCTGTCATCTAGCCCAGCCCTTCTTTGATGAGTCAGGACTAAATATTGATAGGTTATATGTAAAAGAAGTTTGCAGAACTCCTAAAGGAAGAGGGTAACATTGAGAGGGACCCCAGACTGCTCAGTAAAACTCAGACCACTCTTCCATCACACAGTCTCTTCTGCCTCCACTGAAAACCACTTTAAATTTCCTTTTGCTGTAAAGCCTTAAACAATGCTGTGAGAAGCTAAAATGGATAGCTAAACTATTGTCAAATTTGTGGAATACATGACCCACGGGTAAGAAGCTTTTTCTGTTTAAGTGTGTATCAGCTAAAGAGTTATATACAGATAAAGAAAGCACAGGGAAACTAAGGAAGATATCTGTATTCCTGCATTCCTTGTGCTTTAAGAAAAGAGAAAATCAGAGTCCGTGTGCAAGATCATTTTTAGCTTGGGCAACACTGCTATTAATAAAATGCAGAATTCAGATTAATTCAATATAGGAATCACATGCTCATCATCAATCCATGTCAGTCAAGTCACATGAACAGATGAAGCCACAAAATGTTACCTTAGCCTGAGTGGATTTCATTAGACTCCTCCAGACAATGGGAGTCCCAGGAAGACTCCCTGGGATGTCCTCTGCTGCACCTTGTCTCTCCATGGAACAATTCACCCTTGCAAAGCAAGTCCAAGGAGACGAGGCACCCCACGCTGCATGTGGGCTTTAAGGGCTCCTACACCGGGCCTGTATCAATTAATTCAAAACAAATTTGGAGATGTCTTTAAGCTGATTGCCAAAAGCCAGCCTTCCCAGTTGAATGCTTCACTTTTCTAAGAGCTAGCAGTAATGAATGAGTCAGCTTTGCAAAAATTAATGGAGCAGCTACACAGGGATAAATGGCCATCAGACCTAAACGAGGAATTTGTCGCAGAAGTACTGGTAAAGAACTTTTAAGGCTACCAAACTATTTAAAACTCTTCAGCCTAGGGTGAAGTTTCCATTTTTTGCAATCCCATGCTGTTGACTAAAACAGTGTTGTTCCACTCTCATCTCTAAACCTTCCCCTCCCATCCTGCTACTTAGCAGACACTACACACCTGGCATTTGTACTTCCCTTCCTAAATGTCACAGCTGGTACATTGAACACGCTTTTGTTTATTCACCTATTCATCTCTCTGACAAGTTCTCTATTCATCTGTCTGTCTGACCAAGTTCATTTTGAACCCCGATCGTGTCCTCCAGAGCACCTTGCAACTCCACCAGATGAAGTGTCAAATTTTAAAAGCATCTCTTCTATCAGTCAAATTGTTTGTAAAACAGAGACATATTTTTGCATCTTATTGTACATCAGAAGCAGCATAAGATATATTAGAAACCTTCCAGCTTGATAGCATTGACTTTGAGAATAATTTCTAGTCATTTGTGAAACTGGCTGACAGTGATTATCATTTGACATCGCCTTGAGCAAAATAAAAAAAAAATGTGGTCATATGGCGTGCAGACCAGTTGTATTTTTCATGGAGCCTGGAGACCATTCAGGGCAGGAATGTGAGGAATCTCCTGACTGAACTTGATTTGTGAATATGTTTGAGTTTGCAAATCCCCGTTTAAAAAATGGACCACATTCTGTCATCACTGGCTCAGGGAAGAGCTCTCTCATGGCAAGTGTGAGGAATGGCCAGAGCCAAATGTTTTGCACATTCACTTGAGGAGGAAACAGAAAATCTTCACCTGTTTATCTGAAACTTTAAAAGCCCTGCACAGTCACAGAAACGAGACTTCAGGTTACCTGTCAATCACTGTTAATGTATGTTAGTAACAAGCCAGATAGGTGGCTTCAGTGCAGACCCTTCACTGCCTTATTCCAGGGCTTCCCCCTCCTCATCTTCAGTGTATATAGCCAAGTGGGAGGCCAGAACCCCAGAGAAGTATTTTAAAAGTGTGAATGTTTGTTAAACCTTTTTTAAGCTTCACTTCTGTTCAAGGGCAAATTACAGCACAGCAAATCTCTGGAGTACTTCCTCAGTTTGTTCAGCCCAAGCTTGGCAATACAAGTTTCTGGAAACTTGCAGCTCCTGATGAATACCAGGAAGATTTTCAAGTTTCCTATCAGACATGTATTAATTTGATTCAGTCCAGTCTTGGGGAAAAGTCTCTAGACAGAAGAGGAGGAGCTGTAGCAGTCACGCACTGATTTTCCCACTGACATGTCCCACACTCTGGGCTAACCCAGGTTCTTGCTGGTCCCACTGGCATAGTGCTCCATGTCATCCCTCATGTGGGGTGGAAAACCAAACTTTTCCCACTCCACAGCTGTCAAAATTGAGAATATTTCTCACTTGCTTTCCAAGATATTTCTTCTGCACACCCTGCTGTACCTCTCACCTGCCTCAATTTTTCTATCTGAAACATCACATGGGGACACCCTTCCTTTATAACCTCTCTTTTCCCTGCAGTGACATCTTTTAACTTTATGTTTGGGGGTTTTTTAAACCCAAAAATATCCAGAAAAGATAGAATGATAGACAAACCCTAACTATCTTTCCAAGAGCAAATTGCTATAAGAGAGATATTTATTGAAGCAAGTGTTCCTCTGATTTATCACCCCACTCCCTCATTCCTACTGCTCACTCCTACTACTGAGGTTGTACGGAGCCAGTAATCCCTACAAAGAAAGAGCTTGACCTTTATATTTCCCAGTAAAGGATGTAGAAAGCTTTGGTGCAATTTCATCAGATTTTCTTCAAACAGATTATCCTATCCCTACAGACACAACACAAGAACCCAAACCACAATGAAAGGTTTTGCTGCTGGAGGTAGATTGCTACTTAATAATGGGTGCACGCACATAACTAACTGAGCCAAAGCTGAGATTGTTTGATTAACCATTAATTTTTACAGTCGCTGGAAAGCAGTTTCAAAATCACTAAGAATCACAACACTGATTTGAAAAGGAATCAGAACAAAAGTCTTGCTATCACCATGGATACAACAGATGGGGACTCAGCATTTTAGCAATAAGCCTGGGACTTCATACTTATACTGTTGGGCAAAGTAGATCACTTAATATTAATATTAAGAATATGTCCTACTGATAAATAAAATTGTAATCAACATACAAATCAAATGTTGATCTGGTTTTTGTTGGAGTACAAGCATTCATCACTAGTTACTTCATTTTTTTGCTTGTGTAATGCCTGTGACAGCACAATGCAACAGCACAGTGAGGTAAGCTGATAGTGCTGTTTCAAATGCAAGATAACCATGTGATATTTTAAACATTTTGAGAATAACTATAACTTTCCTGTATTCCCATCAAGCCTGAATCAGCCAAATCAATACTCTGATTTAACACAAACGTTATTCATTGACTTTGTTAGGAACCAGATTATAAAAAATATTCAGACACTTAAATCACAGAGCTTTTGGTGAGCTTTAGGTATTTGAATGCCTTTATTAATGTGGAGCCCTGACTTTGGTTTACTGTCAGTGATGGATCAAAACCAGTGGAATGCTGATGGGTATTTGGTCTTGTTCCAGCTTCAGCACTCCCCATGACTATTATCATTTTTCCTTCATTGACACCTCCAGAGCCTTGTGGAAGATCTCAGCTGCAAGAGACAGGGCTGCTACAGACACACGGTGCTAATTGCAGAGAACAGGCACAGCTGAAGGGGGCAGGAGCTATTTTCCCTGGTACCTTCATGCTAACTTTCTTTAAAATAACATAAAATGCCCTGCTGCATCAGACTGAACTAAATACTCATCCAGCCCGGAGTTCTGTCTTGGACAGTGACCACACACCCAGAGAAAGGTGTGAGGACAAGGTAAAGATGGCATGGATTTAATTCAACACACTTGCCCAGTTTCCAGTGATTTCTTAAACTAGAAGAAGCTTTTGGTGATACTTCTTGACAAGATCTTCTGTGATGTCTCTAAGTGCCTTCTGAGCATTAAATTAACATTGTGCCCTGTGACAGGGAATGTCACACTTCGTCATGACATGAAATTCAAACCCTTATGAAAATATTGGGCTTAAATGATGCTTCTACTTTCCTCAGGCTGATAGGTCTCTCAACTCCAATATTATTTTTCATAATGAGATGTAAATAGGAACATTTAGTACTTGCACATCACAAACACATAGACTTCATAGAGTTGCAGGATGATGTGGCTTGGTTGGATTTTCAAGATCATCCAGTCCAGTTCCCTTCCAATCCTCTTTCAAATGCCTTTCAATTTAGACACCTGAAATCAAGGGCTAAGTCCATCCACTCAGATGTGTTCAGACAATTGCAAGCAATTCTAGCCCAGAAGCCGTGGTAGCTACATTTGTTCAGCACAGTATTACAGATAAAAAGTCATTTTCTGCCTCCTTTTCCCCCCATAAAATTTCACCTGGGACTCAAAAATAACCTGGATAAGAGAAATTGGTACATTGCCACAAAATGTTTCCACTTCAGCAAGCTAGCATTTCTGGCACAAAACGACCCCAAACCTATTTAGTGAGGAATTTCAAAGAAGCTGTAATGAATTACTTAACTAGACTCCCCAGGCCTTGCTCGTGGTTCAGCATGTGTGCTGATCTCTGCCTGATGGCATTTCGCTCAGTTTTTGTATCCCTGAAAAATAAACAGAAGGTTTGCCAGTGGCTTTGGTGAGAACAGATTGAGGCTATAAAGAAATCAAGACAATTTCCTTCTGGAAACCGGTAGCTTTCTGTTAATAGAGGAATCCAAAGGAAGAGAAAGCAGCATGACCTGTGGAAAGATTTCATTATCTCAAAGCATCCAGCCTTTTGAAAAGGAGGACGTGTAATTAAAATGCAGAGATTGAAAAAAAAACTGTCTCTGAGTGTGCATAGTAGCAGCCCTGGAAGCAGCTTCCGAGGGCCAGGAGAGGAAGGCAGGGAAATGGCAATGGGCACTGAGCCACAAAAGTCTTCTCAGAGGTGGAAAGTGAGGGTTGAGCTGTGCACTCTGTATCCAGCAGGATCAGTGTCCAGCACCAGCATTTTCTAAGGAGAGTCTGATGAGGAAATGAGCAAAGAAGGGTATTTTCTAAAGTCTTCTGCATGGAAGAGGACTCTTCTTTAATTTTTTCGATGAAATAAGGAAGCAAGAAAACCTGCAGCTGCTGAATGTTGGAAGTATCAAATCCAGGACTGATGGTACAGCTTTTTGCAACTCCTTTCTAGCCTCATTTTACGCTAAAAATACATTATGCCATTTCCTAAAAGGTTTCGTGAATGCTTCTAGTGCACCAGGAAGTGAATAATTCTCTTTATCCTGACCAAAAAAAAAGTCTCAGTTCCTCATTAACCTTTTTACAGGATGTGATCTCCTGTAGTTCTGCAGAAGAGATATTGCCTAGCTGGGGTGTTCTTGTTTCCTGTTATTTCATAGTTCTACGGGGAAATAACTGGTGGTTTCGAAGAAAAAGAGAGGAAGTAAAAATGGCAAGGGAACAACAGAAGCATCTCTGTTATTTTTCTACACCAGGTTTATCTCTAGATTGCTGTGCCATCGCCTCAGGTTTAAAGAAACCCGAGGGGAAATCAAGCAATTCACACACAGTCCCAAATGCTGCATGGGATTGTATCTGAATCAGGTGGTCTTTAAAGCCCATTACAGACAGGGTAGGATCACACATGCACAGGCATACATATCATTTTTGCAGCAACATGAGAGGGACCACGAGCCCACAAATGCACTCAGAGCCGGAGAACAGCAAGGTGACCTCACTCCAACATCACAGAGCTCGAGGCAGGGCCAGGTGGCCTCACCACAGGGCAGATCTGCACAGAGGGAACTCTCTTCTCCACACAGATCCTTCGCCATCTCAACACTACAGGACCCACGAGAAGAGCTCAGGCCTGTCAGGTCCTCCCGTTCAGCCCACGGACTGCTCATATATTAGGTAGATGGTGATGTGTATTCAGCTGCTTCTTGTATTCTCCTCAGTCTTCTTTCCTCTTCTATAAATGTGCCTCCACCACCTGCTGAGATCCCCTTATTCAGCTGCAATGGGGTCTCAGCTCACCTTCAGGACTTCTCTTGCCCTCCCAGGGACATTTTACTGTCAGTCTACCACACCTCTGAGTCCCAGGGACATAACCATGCCTGGCAGAGATGGCCTTCCCATTCCACTACCGACCTCATCCTCAGCTATTCACTCACTTCCTGCAGCTCACAGTCACTTGGCTTCTTCCCTCCAGCATCCACAGCAGTTTCCTAAGCCAGTTTGGGAATTATTTGTGGGAAGAAATCACTCATGACTGACACACTAGCAGAAGTTGGACTGTGTTTTTTCCCAAGCCAACTGCTGGCTGCAAACAGCTGTATGGAGGGAGGGAGGTGACAGGGGCCGGGCAGCCTGACCCTCATCTGAGCTGCACAACCAGACAATTAGCCAGAGTGTGTCACACATCTCTAATCTGCACACAATGGTATTTTACCTAATAACTTCCTACGTGAAGCAAATGGACCAAATAATTAAAGCACCGTAAGCAACCTTACCATTAATGAGATTTTTTTCACTTTTTTTTCACCCACTCATCAAATATTTGTAAAAGGTGTTCTAGCATTAAAAAAATCCAACGAAATTCCAAAACATAAGTGGACATGCTGTTTCCAAAAAGTGCTTTTCCGCCCTCTTGCAGCCTTTAGAAACCAGTGTGCATGGAGGATGCTGGGCACCCGGCACAGCTGCCCCTTGCCTTGTAGCTCTGACCCAGGGCAGGCTGAGGGGACGTGCAGCAACCTGAGCAAGGAGCTGGTGAATAAATCACAACAGATTCCAATCCAAACATTTCAAGGTGGATTTTTTATGGCTATAGCTCATTCTTCCTCTCTAGCTCCACCATTCCAATCTTTTACGGCAGGACTTTGTCTTATATTATAAATACATTTTTACCGATCACAGTCAAAGTAGCAGTGGATAAATGTTTGATTTCCTCTCTAACCAATGGGCATCTGCTGCCTAGGAACTGATCAGTGAAATGATGGAGCTTAATCAGAGTCTTGTTGTATATTATGAGAAGAGTCACATGTCAAAGCTGGGTTCTGAGGTTTCCAATTTGAGTTATTTACTTGATTGCATATCTTTCTTGATCTTGAAAGGACTCCCAAAAAGCCTAAATCTTACCAAGCTATTCACTTTCTTGAAATCCCATGGCATTGTGTGGTTTCTGTATAAATAAAACCATAAAATCTTGGTAAAAGACCAGAGATGTTGTCCTGTAAAAACACACAGAGCATGTGGAGCCAAATTCCAGAAGCAATGACAATATTTTTCAAAATGGAACTCCTGAGAGTTTTGTTGACTAAACACACACATATAAAACTGAATATTTTTCAGTACGTTTTGAATACTTAAAATACATTAAAAAAAAAAAAAATATGAATGTAAGCAATGAAACCCCTCATCCTTTGCATATACTTTTAATGAAACCAGTATCTCATCCTGGTTGTTTTCTTACGTTGTTTTTGAAAAATGGAAATAATTCCTGCTAACCGGCACAACAGAAAATTAACTGTTCAAGCTCAATGTTTTCTAAATGTGCCAAGAACAGACCATAAAACGTGAAAAAAAAGAAAGAGCACTAATTACTTTATTTGTCTTCTGAAACTAAACTAACAAGTATAAGCCTTTAAAGAACACCGGTCAAAAATACTGATATCAAAGGAAAAGACTGCTGATAATCGGTGGATTCTTTTGCAATGATTTATTCCGTATTTTATTGCACAATTTATAAAAGAGAATTGCAGCAATCGGAGCCCTTGCATTGCTACAAGAGATTAAAAGATTTTCTTATCAGACAACTCAGAATTGTGATGATTCACACCTTCATTATTTCTTGAAACACTCCAGCTTCCTCCAGAAGGTACAGCAAAGGTTTTGCATGACTACATCCCTTAAACTAAACAGTGCTCGTGTCATTTTCCCACGGTGCTCGGAACAAGCTAGGGGTGAAAGAGTAACCCTTTTAAGCCAGTTAAACAACCATCATTATTTTAAAATAAATGAAGAGGAGCTGAGTTATTTACGACTCTGTGCTCATGTTTTATGCATGCCTTACCTCGGAGACATTCGATAGCCCCCCACAACACTTTGTTGGCTCTAATCTTCAACAAGTGTTTGCCAAGAAGGTCACACTGGCCTATTCACACTGAGAAAGGTGAGATTTGGAGACACAGTAAAGTAACAGGACAAATGGGACGACACTGGAAAATTGTTTTTGCTGCCAGGGTTTCCACACAAGCATAAAACCTGGGTCAGGGAGAGTCCCTTCAGTTAAAAGTGAGTGCCAGTAACTCTCACTGCCAGGTTAGATCAAGGATACGCCCAGCCTTGCTGTGCAGGGAGGAGAGCCGGAAGGAGAATGAGCTACTTGCAAGGAATTTCTTGAAATCCTCAAAGAGGAGCCATCATACTCCCAGAGAGTTTTGTGAGATTCTTCAGCCAGCCATTAGCACAGATCAGACTGGCCTTCAGGGTCGCAAAAAAAAGGGGAAACTCAGACCCAGAGGGTAAGCACCTGAAACTGTGAGGGAAACCTTTCTGTTTTGCAAACACCTTTCTGGAGACCAAGACAGCTGAGCAGCTGCACTTGGGAACCAGCTGTACCCAAGGGTATTGCTCCTCGCAATTGCTCCGCAGCATCCTCAAGTGAAATTATATTTTGGTTCTGTAACAGGTAGATACCTTCTCCAGATGTGGCTTCTGCCAGGAATATCAGTGCTGCCCTGGTAAAACCAGGGGAGGGCACCCATTCAGCTTGCAGAGGGTGACGAGGAGCTGTGTTACAAGTCCTGGCTTGAGAACTGTGTTGTAACCCCACATTGCCCCCATTATTAACTTCAAATATGCCCCCAAAGAAGTTGAGGAAGGAGCACCTCTTTCCTTTTGTGATCTCTCCCACTAAGCAATACTGAGAAGAATTTAAGTTGTGTGGTGGCAGTCACATTGGAGATGCCAAGCTTGATGCCCAGACTCAGGGATGACATGCTCTCTTCTGCACATAGTCCTGCAGCAGGAAGGGTGAAAGGTCTCCCTAAGCCCCACAACACACACACGGTTCATTCTGGAGGTTGCAGCCCTGTTTCGAACACAAAATGCGCCCAACTACACATAAATTGGTGTCCACCAGTATTTCTATTGTAATCTCATTGATTTGTGTGGCTTATGGAGGCTTGGAGTGAAGTAAAACAAAAACACACCTCTGTATCACCTTCAACCTTGAGAACCCCCCAAAAAGGCCCTTCAGTGACTTTCTAAACTTCATTTAAAGTTTCTTTTTAACTGAGAGTTTCATGGGTGAGATATTTAATAGAATGTGACCCCCCTAGCTCATTTAGCTTTGTGGACAGCGTATTGTGCTTGAGTCTCTCATCCATTCATGCACTTGTATTACCTCATAAAGGTATTTTTTAGAAATAAAACATGAATAGGGAGAATTTTTTTTTTGTTAACCTTAGCGATTAGCTGGAGATTAGAATTGAATTGAACAGTTTAGTTAAATATGGGTTTGTGTGTGTTGATATGGCTCCCCATTGTCACTGCAGGTATGAGAGGTTTGGCAGCTCCCCAGCCTGCCTCTCCAGTGGGGGTTCATAGCAATGTAAAAAAGCAGAGTCCCACCTTTCAGCAAAATAAAATGAAGTACTTCTCAGAAAATTCTTAGTGAAATCTTGCCAGTTTTAAGAGAGAGAAATTTGCATGAAACTTATTGTTTGTTCCAAAGCTTCACTTTTTTTTTTTTTGAGACAGAAATGTCTGGTTTTACTTGGTTATACATATATATATATTGTTGGGGTTTGTTCCCCCTTCAAGCTAGCTCTGAGGAAACAATATTAGAAGAAGAAATAATTAGGGAAGCCAACAGTCAGCTGCTTTCTCTGAAGAATATTGGGCAGATGACAAACCCACTACAACATTTGGCACACTATTTATGGGCAGGGAATTTTAATAGAGAAATGACACTCTGCAAATCATCCTGAAGTTGTATGAAAGTTTTTTCCTGGTAAAACTGAAGGACCATAATGACAGACAGACAAAAATGAACTTCTGTGCTTTCTCCTTGTCATGATGGTAACTCACAGTTTTCTTAGTGTGAGATATCTCTTTTTCTGAGCAGTGACAACATTTATAAATGGTACTCTAAATGAGACAGATCTTTGAAATAATCTCTTCCAGGTTATCATATCATTACCAATAAAATTCCTCTGATCTGCACAAAACATGTAATTTGAGAGGGTTTTTTTTTCCCCTACTGGTGTAACTCTTTTGGTCTTTTAACTCTCAAAACCACAAAAAATGCTCTCAGAAATATTCTGCTACTCGGGTCATGCTCAGCTGTGCTGATGCCAGTTTACAGTGAACACACTTAGCACATTAAGTCTTGATTACATGGCAAAAAATATGGAACATCTCCACATGCATTAGGGAACTGCACAGCTAAGGTAAGTCCTCAGGCATGACAGAGGCAGTGGTGAGTAGACGAAGTAGAGGCAAAAACCCTCCAAACCTCTCTCTCTGTCCCCCATGGAGCACCCAGCACATGGTGCAGATGGGCAGCAGGGTGGTGCAGTCACTGCAGCTGAGGGATGGCACCGTGACATTTCTCCCTGTCCTCTGCCACCTCCCTGTGCCACAGTTCTGCTCTGCTCCTGGAAGCCTGACCCTGAGCCCACGAAAGCAGAAGCAGAAAAGACATCTCCATTTCATTAACCCCAGACCAGGCTCTCAAGGCATGTGATGAAGGAAATGCAGATGCACCCACAGAGCTCTGTAGCGCAGCGAAGCCGCGTTTCCCAAAGATAGGGATCGCAGCTGGTGTAGTGTTACAAACTCTGCACCAAGAGATCCTTCCTGCCAACATCTAAGCAATGGCAAGGAAGCACAATGATGCAGGTTCAGCTCTGTGTGCTGCCAGAAACCTGACTTCACACTCTTGTCTCCTCTATGACCTGGCTAACCTAGCAAGTGACAGCCTTGTTATAAATATCCAAGAATCATGAGGTGGTCACTTTCCCACTGTCACAGCTAATTAACTTCTAGGAATAACTATGGGAACTATTTCATTTCACCATCCCAAACATGGGCCTGGAGTGAATGTGTGTATCCGACTGAACTGATCTATGGGTGAGAAAAAACATCCCCCTGTTAAACATCAGGACAGGTATAAAATACTGTGGGTATGTGCCACATATTCAAGGCTCTGCAATTTGCTAGAAGCAGCAGCAAGATTTACAACACGATTTTCAATCACTTACACCACCATTTTCAATCACTTGCACATGGTGGTACTTGTGGACAGAGGAGACATCAAAGAGTCCATCTGTGTAAAACCCTCAAAAAGTGTCTGCACACCTAAAAAAAAGAAATTTATATAAACTGCCATTTCAATTTAGAAAAATCTAGGCATAACCTCATAATTAGGAACAGCTAAATTGCCTACTCTTTAGTCAACAGCACGGGGAGAAATTTATTTTGTTTAATAAACTGCTCTTAATGATCGCTGTTTGTTTCCTAAATCTCGGAGTAATCATGTACTGCAAGTACAAAATGCTGGTGAGGAGGTTTGTCTCCTGAGCTTAAATGACAAAAAAAAAATCTCTTCAGTTTTCCAGTTCAAGGGAAGCTTTTCTCCATAGCCCCTCACCATTGACCTGTGAGCCTCCTGCCAGCTCCTGGTCAAAAAAGGGGACTTTGACTTCTGGTGTGGAGGGCTGCCAAGAACATGAAACCAGCACCTATATCTCGGGGACACCAGAAAGCTGTAAACAGGCTGGATACAGAGCAGCAATTGTTTTATAATAATTGTCCACCATACCTGCATCCTGTTCCTGTTCCAGGAGTTTACAATGGATCAATGTACCCAAAGTGTTTATACCCAGATGAACCTGTGGCAACACAGCTCAAAAGACCTTCCTTTCCCTCGGCTGGACTGGCCCAAAAAAAGGAATTTGTTCCACCTTCAAAGAGGGATTACAAAAAAAAGCAACCACCTCTTTCCCGTTCTGCTCACATGCTGGAGCACAGAAAGGACAGCACAGGTATGAGTGGCAGGAGGGAGGCCACATCATTCATTATTTCCCTTTTGCAGAAGCTTTTGGAGCTGCAGGGTGGCTTTCCAGACAGCTTTCCAGGAACTGCCAGCTGGAATGCCAATGCAAAGAAGCCATGCTTTGCACAGAGACATATGTGCTCTCACATACATACACAAAGCCTCTGAACTCACTGCAGGAAAGGTTTTACCCAAACAGCGGGACAAGTAAGGTGTGGAAATTACCTTAATGCAAAATCCATGTGAAGATCAGCTCCTTCGATTTTACCACGGTAGCAAGGTGATCCCACTCACAGCTGGGACAAATGCTATTGCTTCCACTTCACTATCTGGTGGCAAAAGCTATTTTAAATTCATAGACAGAAAAAAATGACAGAGCTGAGAGGTTGAAGTTAGAGTGAGCCAAGAGTAGGAAGTGCCGCACATTGTATCCTAGAAACAGCTTTCGGTTCCTCGGTCCTTCTCAGTTATTCATTGTAGAAGGGAGGTTGGAAGAAGTGGTGCAGATAAAGTAGGTATCAGCTGAATTTTTGCCAAGTGGTCGTTAATCCCTAAAATTTCAATCTTATTTTCATTAAAATTTAACAGCAGAGACATGCCCTGGACTACAGAAACGCAACTGAGTTTGAGCTTCAGGAATGTGTTTATGTGTACATGGGTGGGAACAAACAATAGCTGGATGGAGCAGCTTGAGACATTCCCTCACCTACAGTGCAAAAGGATGAAATTATAGTGTGTGCTTTTTATCTGCAGTTTACACCAAAAAAAACCACATGTGTGAAAAACTGAACACATTATAATCTCAGGAAACATCTCTTTACCTAGATGAAGATTGGGATGGTTTTCTCCAAAGAAAAAAAGTGGGGTTTTTATCTCGTTATGACAGAGAATCTCTCGTGATGTAATGGTCCTATGAGAAAGAGTGCTTTGCCTTCGAGAGTGAAACAAAGCTGAGTGAGAATCTAGAAGATTTAAAAGTAACCTTGGAATGATATGCAGATGCTGGTTAAGATTTAGACATGCCTGAAAAAATATCCAGCCCCTCCTTACGAATCTTCTACCTTCCAAAACATATAGCAAGCTTAAAAAGGAGCAAAAGTTCTGCATATCCTTAGTGAAATCTAAAGTGACAAGGAATTCACCTGTTTTCTCTCCCTTTTGGAACCCAGTCAAGGCTGCTTTGGTGAGAGGAGTTAGCATGTTTTGCAAGTTTAAATCATATCCAGTGGGGAGCCAGTGATTAAAAAGGCATCATTCTTTTGGGGTTTAGCTTCATCCAAGGCTGAACCTTCAAAGAGAGATTCCAGTATGTAGGAGGGGAGGAAAATCTAATTGGGGAAAAGGAGAAGAATGTAGCTTGCAAATTCAGAACTATTCCATCAAAGGTAACTAGATCATCTTTTTCATAGCAGGAATTAGAAGTGACAGATGGTCTTGCTGCTGAACCAAAGGTGTAGAAGTCCTGAGATTCAATCTGTATTTCTGGCTCTGAAACAGATTTCCTGTGCAAGATAGGGTAAAAAAGCAGCATTTCAGTAATGGCCAGCTTCTGCAGACTTCATCTGAAACAGCTAAACCCTGATTTTTAGAAGAGTGGTGTGTGAGCCCCAGTTTACTTTCAGTGGGAGGGACGATGTAAAGGCACTGTGGAAAAGACAGTTTCTTTCTCACAGATCGGATTTTAAAAAGCTGAAAATTTAAAAATGTAAAAGCAGTGCCAAATCTTGAAAACTCTGACCAGCAGTGTTTCTGAGTGGTGGGTTTACATCTGTGAAACAGAGACATTTATCCCCCTTCAAAATTCCTGTGCATCCACAGGGAAATATGACCTCAGACAAGAGAAACAGAGCAGAGGTAACACCACTGACAATACCTACAGGTAAGACACCTTTTACATTTTCAATTACATAAGCCTGCCTTCAATTAAATCTCATCAACTTTGTTCACATGAACTGAAATTGCCTATTATGGTGCTGAATTGCATTAAGCGTTGAATTTGAATTTTATTTCTGTATGCAGATATATTTTTAGTTGGCTTATGCATTTCACTCGTTTCTGAAAATGGCAAATTGACTTCACTTTTTCTCTAACATTAAAATAAATGCCACCATTAAACAAGAACTCTCCAGCAGCTCCGTGCTTTTGACCAGAAATTAAAGTTTAGCAAAAATGTGGGTGAAAACAGTGCTGATATTTGCAGCCCCTGTGAAAATCTGCTCAGGTTGTGCTGTACAAGACTCCAAAGTCCCAAAATACTCACACACAGTCACAGCTGACAGGGCTGAGCAGGACATCCCTGCCCTGACATCTTCCACAAGCTGAAGATGCTGCAGCATGGAGCAGAGGAGGTGAAAGTGATTTCTGATGCACTCTGGTTGCTCCCATCCTGGTGCCTCAGCGAGGGGGAGGAGGAGAACTCCAGCTGACACGGAAAAGGAGCTCGGGAGAGGATGAGGAAGCGAGGGACTGAGGGGGAGCAGTTCAAACTGCGGAGCAGAGGAGTGGAAAGTTTCACTGGGGACAAGAGGTCTGCACAGAGAAGGCAGCAACTGGTACAAGAAAAGGTGCAAAATGAGTCAGCTGAGGAAAGATGGCACTAGGAAGAAAGTAAAAAACTAAATTGAAACCTGTACTTCTCCATCATCCCCGTGAACCACAAAAAAAATTCCATGGGCTTCTCCATCGCGTTCCCAAATAACCTCCTGGCTGATCAGCCTGTTACCCTAGTTGGTAAAGATCTCTACTTGGCATCTAAATTCTAAAACTGTTAAGGGAGCACAAAGGCATAAATTTAGCTCCAGATGATGGATTGTGTTTTATCATTTTGCTGCATTTTAAAACTGAGCATTTTTCGGGAAAAGATACGGTTGTGAAATCAAGTTCTGTAAGAATTTAGTCTATGCTAGGATTAAAGGTTCTTGTGCAGATTTAATCTGACATCTCAAATGTGTATTTTGACACTGTCTTCATTCTTTAGGTATCTGAAAGTTACATGATCTCACATTATCATTTATACTGAAATTCTTTTTTCCAAGTTCATATGTTTTTTTCTGTATTTTCTAGTGTGAAGACTTTGCACACATGGCATGTAAAATTCCTAAGACATATTTGGTGAAAATGAGCTTCTACTGCTGGACCCCTTCTCTTCCACCTTCAAAAAACTTCCTTGCACCTTCATATGTTTGTTGAATTCCAAAGCAAAAATAAAAACCCAGAACAAAACTTTCCTTTTTTTTTTATTTTTGCAGCAATTAAAAAAAAATTCTTTCTATCTGTGCAATTATTTGGAAACAATGCTCTTTGTAAGACAAGTCGAAAATTACAAGATAAATGAACGGAAAATAAAAGTACAGTCTCCTGCTGCCTCATGATACTTGGCTATATTGTCAGAGAGAAGCTGAGCATTTGCTGCCCTCAAGTGGTGTCCTATTCTTTCTTTCTACAGACATTCACAATAATGCTTCACCCTTTTCATAGTTTAAGTTCAGAGCTGGGGTTTTCTTGAAAGAAAATGGAAATCTTGGAGCAAACAGAATTCAGCTTTGATTCAGAAAACATGTGTTTTAAAATGCATTTTTTTTCTCTCTCTTTAAATATTAGAGAGATCTTTGATAAACCTGATTTTGGATATGCTTCATCTCTGCTCTACTGCATTGTAGAAAAGGATGCTGACATACACAACCACACAAAGCGTGGACTCCAAAAGACCTAAATACTGTTGATTATTCTTTTATGCCTTTGAATTTTAGGCTATGTAAAACAAACCAAGAAGTACGGTCTGAGGAAAATGTTATTGCTTAAAAAGGCAATTGTAAGGGGGAAAAATTGAGTTTGTCATATCTTTATTGAAGATCATGTTGAATTACTGACAATGGGCTAAAAATGAGTCGGGGAAAACAGGATTCCTATCACACTTCAAAAGTGGATTATAACTGACGCAGGAGCTAATTCAGCTGCAGCTCAAAGACAGCTGGGTCAGATTCTAACTCAGCTGAAATGAGCAATAGGAATTGTGTCTTCACACTGCATTACAAGAGAAAATACACTCTCCCCAAATATACTCCAAACAGAAACCTTCTGTAACAACACACATGCCTTGTTGCAATCTTCACCTACATTTCCAAACCAGCACCAGTTCCTATCGACTGCAGAGCGTTTAAGAGCTCCCTGGGCTCGAGCTTGCTTTGTTCTCTCTCTGAATCCAGGAGTATCAAGGAAGTGCAGAACTGCCCTATTCATCAGGCTATTAATGTGTGTCACCAGAGCATTCCGGGGCCGTGTGTGCCAGGTCCCATGGTGGTATTTCAGACAGGCACAGAGCAAACAGATGGTGCCTCAAGGATAATACACACTCTTGGTTACAAGAAAATGCAACCACCAGACAAAATGCAAAACTGGGGAATAGGACTGGGACAAAAGAAGTGAGGAGAGCAAGTTCCACACAGTTCCCCACGTCTTTATGCAATAAAAAACATCTGCATATTAACATGAAATAACAGCTCTGGATGCATTTATGTTTTCCTCCCTCTCCAATTTTGTCCTAATGTCCCTGTCCCTCTGACATATGTTGCAATCCTATTGTGAAACCAGTAATTTTCTGAAATGTCTGAAAAATAGCAGGTGGGCATGACACGAAAAGGCTAAACACATCATTTGGGACCGATTCCAAAGGAGATGTACATTGCAAATACTAAA